>AMCV02000011.1:2007080-2036120 GCA_000350065.2 Colletotrichum orbiculare MAFF 240422
ATTAATATGTAAGAAAGAAGTTAGTATTTATTTAATATAATTTACTTATAGTATAAGTAATATCTAGTTAAGTATTAGTAGCTAACTAGTTAAAGTAATTAGTTTACTTTATATAAAGCTAATAAGATTAATTATTATATTTATCTTTTAACTATATAATTAGAAAGTCCTTATTAATAAGAGGAAAAGTTTTCATAATATAAAGTTTATAATAGTTAAAATAGTATAGAATAAAGTTAATATATTTATATTAAGATAAGAAGATTTTTATAGTATTATAATAAATTTGAAATCTTAAAAATTAAGTAGTAATATTAAGATTTTTAAGAAGGTATATAGTTTTAAGTATTTTATAAACTTTTTTTATAATCTTATGTATAAAAGTAGTTATAATATTATTATAAATATATATAAAGGTATAAGTATTAAGACTCTTATTAATAAAGAAGTAAATCTTCTTTTTAATAAGTATAAAATTAATTTTCTTTATTTTAGCTATAATAGGCTAGAACTAGTAAAAAGAGCTCTTATAGAAATTATATAGAGCTTTATAGAATAATTAAATTCTATTTATACTATTAGAGTAACTTATAGGTTAATAAATATGAACTTAAATATTTTAAGGTATTAAAGTAGTAAGAAAAATAATATTAAAATTATATATTTTATATAAGAGATAATAAAGTATAATAATAGTAAAGAAGACATATATAGTAATAATAGTTATTATAGTAGTATAGACTTCTTAAGATAACTAGTTATTTCTCTTATAATTACTATAAATAACCTATTAAGTTTTAAATCTTATGATATTATTTAAAATATTAATCTTAATATTAAAAATCTATATATCTAAAAAGATTTTAATGTTAAAAGGTTTGTTAATAATATAGAAAGTCTTTTTAATAACTATCTCATTAATCTTAATATTATATATAGACTTTTAGTAAGAAAATTAAAGAAGACTTTTTTTTACTTCCTTAATAATATAAGGGATAGAATAACCTAGAAGAAGAACTTTTAATAATACTATAGTAATAAGAAGAGTAATAATAATTAAAATATTTAGATTAATATAAATATTAATAGTAAGATAGGTTTTCTTCTTATTATAAGGATAGAGACTATAGGTTTTATAATAATAGTTTAATAGTTTTACTATAATAATATAATAAGGATAACTTAAAGTTAAAATAATAAGAATATTAACTAGCTTTATTATTAGTAGATTAATATTAGGGTTTACATAATCTAACTCTTACTTCTAAATAGTATTTATAAAATTATTATCCTTCTTATTATTTATAATATTAATAGGTTCTAACTAAGTAGTAATAATAAGAAAAAGTAGGCTTTCTAATTGTAGAATTATATATTTTATAATATAAGTATTATTAGTTTAATATATTTCTAAAGTAATTTCTTTTTCCTCTAATAAGGAGTTTTCTATAGTAGTAGTATTTTAATCTAAGATTTAATTAGAATATGAAATCTATAGGTTAGGTTTATTAAATAGAATATTATAATTAATATTACTAGGTTTAGTATAGTTATTAAGAAGGTATAAAATAGTCTTATTAGGATTTTTATAAAAGTAAATATTATAATAATGAAGAACTTTTTCTATATTAAGAATATAAATATAGTAGATATAGTTATATAAAAGATTATAATTTATAAGAAAACTTTTTATAATATATATTTCTATCTTAATAGTATAAAAAAATACTTATTTCTTTTTTATAAATATAAGTAATATATCTAAACGTATAGATATACTTAATATATAGAAAGTTATAATTTTTAACTAGATTTAACTTTCTTACTATAATTTTATAAAAGCTAAGTTTTCCCTTATTAACTTATAATAAGAGGTTAAGGATCTAAATAGTAGTATTAAATATATAATCCTAGAGTTTTTTTAAGTAAACTATTATTAATAAGTATAATATAGGCTATTATAATAATAATTTAACTAATATATATAATTACTTTATTTATTAATAGTATATAAATAGTAATTAGGTTAAGTTGAATACTTATAAAGTAGGGGTCTCTAAGTATTTTCTGAAACTTTAGAATATTATTACAAACTTATAACTTTATAATTAATATAATTATATTAGTAAAAGTATTATTAAACTTCTTAATAGCTTTAAATATAATATTATAATAATAGGTATTAAGTAAAACAAGCTAGTAGTAATTACTATAGTAATTAAAAAAATAAAAAGTATACTTCTTATTTATTATTAATAATAGCTTAATTTTAATAAAATTAAGATAAATTTCTTTACTTACTTAAGTAAGAAAGAGAGGGGTATTATAATTAATAATTTCTATAGACTTAGTAAAATGGTATATTTTATAATAGAAAGAGTTAACTTCTTCTTAAATAAACTATATATCTATATAGTAATAAGTCTTAATAATTTATAATAAATAAATATAAATAAAATATTAATATATTATCTTAAATATAAGATAAGCCTTTATCTTAATTCTAGCTTAATCAAGAATAGTATTAATAGGAATAGTAGTATTATTAGACGTATTAATAATATAGATTTTACTTACCTAGTAGACCTTAGTAAAACTCTAATAAGATTAAGTATTAATAAGGTTTATAGTATAGTAATTATATTTAATATAGCTTCTTTAAAGTCTTCCTAAACTAAATAGGTTAGTAAGATTAAGAAAGCTATATTTAACCTCTTTAATAATCTAGTTAATAGTCTTAGAAAGATTTATAGGATCTTCTACTTAAAAGAAGATAATACTTATACTTTCTAGTCTTATTAACTTATTATTAGTAGTAGTAAAGGGTTAGAAGTTATTATAAATATTATATAATATAAAGAGAATAAAATTATTAAAAACCAAACTAGAGTAGCTTGAGTTAATTATAATATCTAAGCTTGTAATAACTTTATTATTAACTATAATATTTACTACTCTAAATATTATTAATAACTTCTAAATAATAAAACTTCTAATAGTTGTGAAGGGCTGGACCTAGGCTTATTCAACCGTAGGTGGCGCAAAATACTGTTTATTTAGAACTAAGGGGTAAAAGAGAAGCCTTCACGAATACCTGGAAAAGTCTGCATATATAGTGCCACCTGGGGCCTACCGGGGCCCCACTCGAGTAGGAGGGTTGTCGACGGATGCCTGGGCATAGCCCTAGCTAGTTATCTAGGCGTAGCCCGTAACAATAGTTGAGTTATCAATAATACTTATAGTATTTTTTTATAGATATTAATAAAGATAAAATTAATATTTTAGTATAATTTTTAGTATATATATACTTTATAGTACGTACTAATAAGTAATTATAGAATTTATTATTAATATGAATGAGATACAAATAAATAGTCTAATATTTTAATATTAGATAGTTTCTCTTATAATAAGAATACTTATTTTTTTTTTACTTAGAATAATACTAAATATAATACTTCTAGTAATAGTTAACTTATAATATAAGATAAGATTTATTTTTTATTCTTTATTTTAAATAAAAATATAAATAGTTTTAATAATATTAACCTATATAAGCTTCTTATTATTATTAGTATAATACTTATAAGTATTAAGTCATTTTAATTTAAAATAATTTAAAAATATGATAACTTAGAAATAATTAGTATTCTAACTATAGAGGTTTATAATTGTTAGTTTATCTGGAGGGTAATACATACTGTATATGATCTTACCGTACGGGTATAAAGTAGTGTTCTGGTTATTTATTATTATTATTATTATGTTATGTAGCGTATAGCTATATATGTAGAAATAGGGCCTATATAGCCTATATAGCTATATAGCCAGTATTAACTATATAGTATATACAAGCTATACAAACTAACTATTTACCTAATAGCACTATAGCGTAAAAGCCCTATAACGGATAAACTAATACTAACGACTTTTTATTTATACTAAAGCGATATTATCTAATTATAAAAAGGCCTGAATAGCTAACTACGAAATACTATCTTTTTCAATAGCTTTCTCTTACTATTAAACTTATTATCTATCTATCTTTCTATATAATTATAGTAGTTATATTAATCGCTAGGATTTCTTTAAGTAGATATTAGAGATTAAAGGGGTATAGGGCTCTATTTAAGCTTAAGGCTATATAGCTTTTAAAGCTATATAGTTCTTAAAGCTATATAGCTATATAGCTATAGGAGTATTATTTCAAGAGGTTAGTAATATCGTATACTTTCTAGTAGTCTCTAGAGTTATTATTATTAGAAGTTATAAGAGAAGGCTTTTACTATAAGTTATACCTCGAGAGGTTAATATAACCATATTGCTTTTATAAAGCCTTAAAAGCTATAGGAGAGGGTAGTTATTATATTTGAGCTATATAGAAGGGTCTTAAGAAGCTATATAAGCTTTCAAATATATCTACTAAACACGCTTTTTTTAGTTATACTAAAAGCCTAAACTTAGTATAGCTATATAAAATACCTTATTTTAAAACTATATTAAATATAGTTATTAGTATTTTAATAATAGTTTATCTATAAGAAGTTTAGTATATAATTTAGAATTTTAATAGGGATTAGGGAAAGTTTAAAATATCTATAAGAAACTAGAGATATTATAAACTCTAGTAATTAGGAAAGAGTTATAAAGCTTAAGGGGGTTATATTTACTAAATATATTCCTATAGGCTAAAATTAAGAATAATTATTAACTTCTTAATAGTAGTTATTAAGAAGTATCTTATTTTAAAACTAAATTAAATATAATTATTAGTATCTTAATATTAACTATTTATAAGAAGTTAGTATACAATTTAAAATTTTAAAATAAGAGTAATCATTAGCCTTTTATAGTAGCTATCTATAAAAGATTAATATATCTAGAAGCTCCTAATAAGATTCTAAAGTAGGGAAGGCTTAAGGTATCTAAGTAGAATAATCTTACAATCTTTTGCCTATAGGCTATAGGTGAGGTTATAAGTACTTCTTCTACTAGATACTTCTTACTAATCTATAGTATAGTAGTATAATAGAAAAGTTAACTACTAATTAGTATTAGTTTATCTAGAGGGTAATACATACTATATGTAATCTTACCATATAGGTGTAAAGTAGTGTTTTAGTTATTTATTATTATTATTATTATTATATTATATAGCACGTAGCTACATATATAGAAATAAGGCCTATATAGCCTATATAGCTATATAGCTAGTATTAGCTATGTAGCATGTATAGGCCGTGTGGGCCGACTATTCACCTGATAGCGCTATGGCGTAAGAGCCTTATAATAGATAAATTAATAATAATATAAATATATAAATACTAAATATATTTAAAAATATTATAAAAAGTTTTATAATTATAAATATTACTGTTAGTAAACTTATTAATAAAAATACTAATAATATTTTTAGAAATTTTAGGGATATATTTTTCTAGTATTCTTATAAATATATAAAAATTACTATTATTTTACTATTTAGTATTAAATAGTTTATTAATTAGTATATTATATAATAATATAAAGAGGTTATAAATAATATTTTTTTCATTTTCTTATAATATATATATATAGAAGTTTTAATAATTAGTTTAAATATATTAATATTAATATATTTCTTAATCTTATTTATTTTAAGTATAATATTAATTAATCCCAATTAAGAAGACTAGTTTAATTTACTTTTAAACTTTAGGATTAATAAAATACCTATTTTATAATTTAGAATATTAATTATTATAAAATTTAAAAGTTATAAGATATATAATTATAAATATTATTATTTTTTAAATTATTTAACAAATTAATTAAAAAGTAGGAATATTAATAAAAAAAGATACTATTTTATTTATAAGTAATAAATTAAAAATAGCTTAGGCTTATAACTTATATAACCTCTAGGTAAGAAGATAAGAACTAAGGTAATAGTAATCCTATTAGTGATATCTAAGGAAAGGGAGCCTCCTACTACTAAGGCGGGAGGGCGAGCCTCTAGGCTGTGGCACCTAGGCTGGCACGTGATGTGGGTGGCTGTGGCACGTGACGTACGTGGCCACGGGCCCACCCCTCAACAGTTGGATTCTCGTGAACATGCTGCAGTGGTGTGAGTAGCACACACAGCAAGGGGCAGCTGCGGAGAATGATTTACGGCAGCACTCATGGTTTACACGGCAGTAATGTGGCGGGTGCTTCAGCATGAGGTACTCACCGGCAGATGCCGACAAACAGACGCCTACCGTGCACCTTAGGTAATTACAGTACGTAGCTGTGTGCTTCAGTGCCTTGAGTGCTTCATCCAAGGTTGTGCCTTGGTGGCACTACATCGCGATTGCCATTCACCTGCGGCTTCAGAATAGGTACGTGGCCAAGGCATCTCGGAGGCTCAGTATCTATTCGAACCCTCGGAGCATACTAGGTATGAGGGCAGCGGCAGCTTCCGTTTGTTCGTTGGAAGTACCTTGGCAACTTGTATAGCTGAGATGCCGGGCAAGTTCTTTCAGGCGTTGATAATATCATCACGTTTTATAACCGTCTGGGGTACCTTCACACTGGGTATACTTAGTAAAGCTCATGATCCCTTCTCCGATTAGACCTGTGCCGGTCTCGAAGAGATGCATGGCATCTGTTCTTGCCTAACTTCCTAACTTGCGAATCAGCACGGAAGGTGGTCCCCCAGGAAACGAGTACATGGCAAATCCCCGCCGTCACGGTGAGGGACACTGCCTTCTACCATAAACGGGTCCAATACATAGGTACGCAGACGGTTGGTCTACCTCACCTATTAGGTAGATAAGTAGCCTACGTACGTATTGTGCAGGTATATCATGTACATGGCCGAGATACGCAGAGACGTAGGCACTTGCACTAGCATCAGGCGTCTAAAAGCACCTAAGCACTTACCTAGGTAAGCTGGTAAGGTACTGTGTAGGCGGGCACAGAGCTTGAGAGGCTCTTGACAAAGTGACACAGTAGGTGACATGGGCTACCTTAGAATGTGACAGGCGCGCCGCGTCAAATGTCAGTGGAGAACGTCATATCAAAGACGAGCCAATGAGAACGACGCCACTGACGACTTGGCACGACCTACACTGTGCATGGCGAAGTACATACCCTGAAGACGCGATGGAAAATGCCAAGGCAACATCTTCTTGACACTACGTTATCGTCGAAAACTCCCGTACGGTGGATGTTCTGTCAGAAGGCTTGGCACAAATTGAAGCGTGTCGAGATACCACCCGTCAGAGGCACAAACCCCCACGGGCGATCCATAGCAAAGGTATGCGAGGAAGCCTAAACGCAGAATGAGAGACGACAGGAAGAGATCACTTTGCTGAGGCACTCAAGCTACCTGTCCAGTACTGTTTAGGGTACGTGTCTACCTACATCCGTGACGGTGATGAACTTGACGGGTTGACGGGCTTTGCTGTTGCAGTGCCGGTAGGGTCCGTGGGAGCCGAAGCACCTGGCACCTCCATGCGAGCTCTAGAGCAAACAAACATTCCAGTCCGACTTCAGCCTAGACTCTGTTCGTACCGGTACCGAGTTCCCCTCGTCCGTGACGGTCCCTCTCTTTCCTCCTAGTGTTCCCTACTTCCTCCCCCTTCTACTCAGCTCTACTCTGTGTTTTTGAACCACATTCAACTACACTGCCTTGTGGTGCCTTGCCGTCCCGTCTTCAAACCATGCCGAGCGCGTTGGCCTAGGCCTTTCGCTCTGAATACTGCCCCGGAGCTGAGCCTGACAAGGTCTCGTCCAATCTTGTCTCGTCTGGTCTCGTCTTGTCTGGTCTGGCCTGGTCTGCGTGTCGTGGTCTGTGGCCCTACCTTGACCTGTCCCGGCCGGCTTCTTCGCCGCAAATGTACGGATGAGACCGCGCATCAGAGTCCATGCATGCTCTGGATCCTTGCAATGACCGTCCTCCGTGCCCTTCCCTGCCCTGCCGTGACCCGCCCCGTTGCTCCGAATTGTTTATGGGCAGTGGGGGAGGAGGAAGAAAGCCCCCCAAGTCATCCGGTGACTAGAACGAGCCAGCCACTAGCAGGATGGTGGGTGCTACGACACTGGGCGAGCGAGACGACGATGAGATAAAACGCAGGTATTATTCGACCCCAAGAATCGAAAGGCGAGGGCAGAAGCTGCGAGATGACTAGGCTTGCTCGGGCCAGAGACGAGGAGAAGGGCGTTCAGCTGCACTGTATGATTTCTCTCTCTTGTTGACGAGGACTTGGACGGCTTGAATGATTCCCATCGACGTCGACGGAAACCTTGCCTGGCGTACTGATACCTGGTAAACAGAGAGGAACGTCTCACTTCAAATTCAGCGGCATGCTACGGCTACCAGCGTGAACTGGTGGGGATCAGTGATCGAACCAAGTTGCCAGCAGTTGGTCCAGGGAGAAACATGCCGTCCCGTGTCTGAAAATGTCTGGAAGAGCCAACAGTAGAGACAACAAGGCCAACACAGCACCGGGCTAAGAAGCCAACGCTTATATCTCAAGCATCGCTGCCAGGACCATCCAATGAGGCCAAGAGAGCGGCCGTCTGGCAGGAAACTGGAGAGCAGAGAAAACGCGGAGCAGTGGACAGTTGAATCGTGCAAGCCATACAGCCTCGGTGACAAGCATGGCACGGTTGAACTCCACGATCCCTGTCCCAGATGATCCCCTGCCTGCTGCTGGTTGCTGGCAATCAAGGACGTCTGACACCAGCTATTTCCTATTCTCTCAGATTGTCTGTCGGTTTTCAATGTCATCTGAATTGCAGGGCAGAGCATGGCATCGGCCTCCTTGCCTCGCACGGCAGTATGCCAGCCAATGCCGCAACACCACAACACCACAACACACCGCCGGCGCAGCTCGCTCGTCTTAACCAAACGCGGCGGTCCAGAGAGGCAGAGAGAGAATACCAGCGGCCTGCCAACATCATGTTCCTTGCTCCTTTCCCCAGTAGGGTAGAGCTGGAGGATAGGCCGCCCAGCGCCGCTTTCGAAAGGCCGAATGCGGCAATATGCTAGACGCCCTTTCGGACGCAGAGAAGCCAGCGGCGGCATTCAGCAGAGGCTAAGGGCAGAATAAGCAGACGACCGTCAGAGACGCATATGCGTGACATGTACACATAAAACCACCCAGCCCGGCCGAACGCTTTTCTTTCATTCCTGCTCCCCCCACCGCCGCCAGCCAGTGTAGGGTTCCGTCCATGAATGAATGAGTACTCAGTATCGACAAAGACTGAGTACCACCTGGCTTTGACCTGCTCTATTCTACCCTGTCCTGGCTCTGTCCTGACCCTGTCCTGACCCATACCACCCTTCTTTGCTCTGCCGAGCTCTCCTTTGCTTCGCTTTGCTTCCCTCAGACAGCATCCTTTGATCCTTGCTTGACGACTACTGGGACAGCTTCATCATCTCATACCACACGGGGCCAAAAATCAAGCCGGTAACAGACTTTCAATACAACCCTTGGTACGCCACTGGGAGAGTTTCGACAGCAACAATACATCATCGGCAGGACGTGGATAAGGGAAGACAAACCTCACCCAGCAAGTCGATTGCCTCTACAGAAGCCGAATATTGTAAGAAGAGGATTTAGTAGGGGCAAAAGAGATTGGAAGAGCGAGAGACCAACCGGTAAAAGACCAGAGTGACGACTGTAAATCGATCGGACCCAACAGGCAGTATCGGGGATCAAGAGAAAGATCCAAATAACAGCCAACACAACAACAATCCTGGACCTACCAAGGGAAAGAGCAGCCATTCTTGGACGTCAAGGCCAGTAACCACATACACATACAAGAGCCCAAAGGAGGGAGAAGAAGACGACAACGAAGAGGAGGACGACGACGACGAAAACAACAAGGACCGGCACACGCAACAAGCAACAAAACCCCCTCGACACAGAAAGGCCATCAGCACTGCCAAAGGCCAACATCATCTACCATCCCCGTCAGCTTTGGTCCATCGACAATAGTCACAAAGAACAGACGCTATTCATAGGGCCAGCTAGGCTTGGTCTTGACCTTACCGCCGCCCCCTAGCAAGCCTGTTCATGTCCAGGTTTCTCCCCTGGTCTCCCAATACCCTGAGCTGGGCATTGTCGTCGCAATCGATATTCCGGCGGAACGGTCCCGGATCACCACCGATCCCTGTCCTCATCGGCTGCTTGCAAGCTGTTCGACCACCTGCTCCTGGCCCTTGCAATATCGCATCGCACTGCAGCTTAGCTCACCTCACTGGATACCTGCCCACCTTGCCTTGCCTTACCTCGCATCCCTACAACAACAACAACAACAACTACACCATCCTTCCATATACCTAGATCCAGACCCGCACGTCTTTCTGCAGTCTGCACCTATCTTTGCCTGTCCCGTAGCTGCATCGGCATCGGCAACACCATCAAACACGGCACCAGCAACAACGACAGGAACAGCAACAGGAACAGGCACGTTACCCGCAGACAGGCAGACAGGCAACCCGGAAAGACGGACGAACAGCACTGAGTGTGTTAGGCTACTCGGCACAGCACACTGGAGACTGCAGACACAGACGCAGACGCAGACGCAGACGCAGTCGTAAAAGCAGTTGGAGTTGACGTCCCTTGTCGCAAGGTTCCCTCGCCCCCTCCTACTTTTCCGTCTCTTTTTCTCTGTCATCTTCTTCTACTTGACCTATCCTGTCAGGTAGCTCTTCGGCATCTTCCCACCCTCTGATTTCATGTACACGCCACCCCCCAAACACGCCAACCATTGCCGCTGCCGCTGCTACCAGTCTTCCGGCATTTGCTGAATGCAGATATCTGCACTCGCAGCTGTCTCTTTGAGTGATACTTTTCTTTCCGCAGCTGTCGGCTGTTTCCCGCCTTCATCACTCAACATCCTGGGCATTGGACCTGTACAACCCACCTTCTGTGGCCCAGTCCCGTTTCACTATTAACAGCCGTCATCTGGCCGTCAGCCGAGAGCTACTTGGTTGCTCTAAGAGCACCGGCGCCATCTCATCTACGTCCAACAAGAGGAGAGACCCCAAAAAAACAGGAGAGAGAGAGACAGAGAGCCAGAGGAGAAAAAAGAAGCAGTCAGAGTCAGGCACAGAGTGTGGAAGAAAGACCCAGCGGAGGGTTTCGCAGCCGTTGCAATAGAAGTGTTGGAATCGAAAGTCAGGACCCTCGACCCGCCGGGAGAACCATCACTCCCTCTTCTCATTACCGGTTCCGCTTCAAGGTGTCCATCTCTCAACAACCGCCTGTCCGCAAGGCCCGATAATTTCGCATTCTACGCCGACTTGGTTCTTCTTCTGGGAATGGATCACAACGCTCCACCGTCTCCAGCGCCTTCGAACGATGACATTTATCCGAACGGACTGCATCATTTGATACGCCAGAACGGAGCGACATCTTACCCCAGGGAGCACTTGCACCCGAACGACATGAACGGACATCAAACTCCTTCGCGCTATGGTACCCCGGGTCCCCAGCACGACATGCCTTACGATCAAACTTCGCCTTATTCGCATCGCGGCAATGAGAGTCAGATGGTGAGCGAACCCGCCAACCAGCTGTTAGCTAGTTTAGCTGTGGTCTCGAGCTAACCTTGCCCTGTAGCATTATCACCACACCGGTTACGACACCAGCGGCGGCAACTTCTACGGGCCCATGTCGGGGGAACTAAGTCACCAGGTGAGCAAGCAAACTAGATCACCATCGCCAGTTTTTAAAAGTTCGCTGCTTACCAGTGTGTCAATTAGCCGTACAGCACCCCGGATACGTCGCCACCAACGCCTTCTCGTGGGTCGGACGTGTTGACAACTCGTAGTGGGCTCAACATTCAAAAGGGTTCATCCACCATCAAACCCCTCGCAGCTCGTGCCACACGCGTCGAGAAGCAGACGCCCCGTAAGAAGAAGGAAAGAGCCAAGTCATCCAAGAAGGTGGACGGCGTAACGAAGCCTTTGAGCGAGCTGGCTGTGGATCAGCCACACGTGCCCGTGGCAGACATTGAGGCCTATGTCCAACGGTCTGCGGAAACACGGATGAAGGAGGTCGAGGAGAGCAAGACGCCTGGCAGGATCAAAAGACCGATGAATGCTTTCATGCTGTATCGCAAAGCCTACCAGAACCTCGCCAAGAACCTCTGCACCCAGAATAATCATCAAGTTGTTTCTCAGGTCTGTGGGAGCGGCTGGCCCTTGGAGCCTGAACATGTCCGCGAACAGTTCAATGAGTGGGCCAAGACCGAGCGCGCAAACCATCAAAAGGCACATCCGGGCTACAAGTTCACTCCGTCCAAGCCAAGACCCAAAGCGAGGGAAGGTGAGGGAGATTCGGATGACGGGGATCTGGACGACATGGACTGGGCCAGAAGCCGAGCAAGCTCGAGGAGCAGGCAGATGAAGAAGGCTACACATGGCCGCAACGACGCACCCGCATCCATCTTCCACGGCTACCCCCCACTATCGGGAAGCCCCATGGGTCTCGGAGTGCAGGCGCAGTCCATGTACCATTACAGCAACCCAGGCAAGCCTCTGCCGGCGCCGTACAGCCAGACGGGCCTTGCGGGGCAGTATTACCAACAGAGCGTCCACCAGCGTCAAGATGCCACCGGTTTTGTCGAGGATGTACTCATCAGGAAGACACCATCCCCGGCCATGGGCTACGCAGCGCCGCCAATGGACGGTCGTTTCGACGGCATGGGCCAGTATGGGCCCATGTCACACCCCGACGGTCTCGATCCCCTGATCGATCCGGGCCTAATGAGCCACGGCGGACATCCTTATGGAGACCCATACGGCGATCCCATGCTGGAGCCGAGGTGGACGAATCCGCTTGGGTTTGGCGATGGACGGCAAGATCTGCTTGACGGGTTGTCGGGTTACGACGACAGCCTCATGCACGATCCCCAGCTCCAGATGCTGAGGGGTCAGGAGGGCAGCTGGAGAGTCGAGGAGCTTGAGGGCAGCCACTTTAATAATTGGATAGATCAACCGGAGTGAGCGCAGGAGAAGATGGCGACGACGGTGGCGTGCCGGGCCTAGCCACGGCGATGATTTCCCTCGCGAAGCGGGGATGGCGTCTGGAGTATGAGGTAGATCGACGGCAGGCTTATGTTTGGCTGGTTTTTTTTCCCCCTTCCCTTCTCGCCGTTGTACTTGGTGGTTGGCCATGATGAGTGCATCTTACAAGGCGTACCGGGACTGCGAGAGGGCTGGCGTATTGTATGACGAGGCCGAAAGCGCCTCTCGATAGAAGCAATTTACCTTGCCCTTCCAAGATTACCATGCCTGAGTTAAACCATCAAGAGTAGCTCAAAGGCCAGGCAACTTCTCCCGGTGTCCCTATCACTGCTGGGTCGCCTATTCTTCCACTCACCCGGCATCGTCAGCCAGTGTGTTGATATGGCGAACAGAGACGAATGTCAGCCGAGGATGTTATAATCCTAAGAATGAAAGAGCAAGCCACATCTATGCTTGCGTTCTACCCGTTGGCAAGGTAAGTCGATGTAGAGGCTGACGATCTCTGGCAGTGCTCTGCAATCAAAACCATCGGAAGGTTGGTCGTTGGGTGAGTGGACCTCGTTAGATAGCTATCGGGCTGGCCGAGTATTGGGTACAAAAGTATATATGCACTTAACCGACGTGTCATCATGCATACAGTAATTAATGGGGGTGGCAAACGAGATCCAACCGAAGCGAGCAGCAGACGTCAGCCAACGCGAGTGTACTGTCTGTCACCTATTGCGAGCCTCGTGGATGCGACTTCTGTCGACGCCAGCGCAAAGAAACCCAAAAGCTCTCGCTCTCCAACAACGGGTAGATAACCACAACGGTCGCAAGTCATTGTACTGTTGATCTTGCCTAAAGACAGAATGACGTGGATTTCTCGTTCCATAACCACCATAGGCCTCGTGCTGCTCGGTCACGCGTGAGTCCCGGCCACCAGATTTCCCTCCCTCCTCGGAACGTTGACTGACGGGTCCCTGCGACGACAACAGGTGCTACTCGGCGCAAGAGCACGCCACATTGCAGTCGTTGAAGGCCGCCTCGCCGCTTTTGGCATCTGCGACTCCGGCCACCACGTCGCTACCGACCGACATCACTATCGAGACGGCCGTCGCCACGGTCATCGTTGTCCTTGGCCTGGTTTTGGGTGCCCCAAACTTGCGACCGATACAGTGGCGCGTATGGGCTGGCAAGATTGAACGGGAGGGCGAGACAGGGTTCCTCACAGGAAGTGGCGAGGTCGAGAAGGACTATGTCGGAAACCCGTTCCGCATCCTCGAGAGTCGGCCTGGGTTTCTCGATATTCGAAAACAGAAGCGCGATTTCTCCGACTGGGTCAAAGGCCGTGATGGGAACACGCGGGCCAATACCGCCGCCGTTGCCAAAACTGCGTGAGGCGCTGGGAGAACTTCGAGGCGTGTCGAAGTGCCCGTACGCAACGCAGACGCTAGCTTGGTAGTGCCGTTATCTACGTGGCAATAAAGGCCCGCACGTCGCTCTTTGTTGTCGTCAATCACACGAAAAGACGTGCAAGGCTGTGCTCCCGGTACAACATTCTCACGGGCATCTATCCCATCGCCAGCAGCAGAGCCGTTCATCGTCTGCTGTCTAAGTTTCGAGTGTCGATAGTGTCGATAGCGCTCCTCGACGCGCCGGTGACACGGCTATTCCGGTCAGCCGCTTGCCCGGAGCTTGTTTTTGACGGCCTCAAAGTCTCTGGTTCTCGTAAAAGTGGAGGGAAGTTCCACTGTCGAGTCGACAGGGTACAGCGGGTGTGTTGGCATCTTGCCTTACCCCTGGCCTGGGTGCCGGAGATGTATATATAGGTAATCTACGAAAGGAGTAGAAGGCAAATAAGTGACCTCTCCTGATGCTCAGAATCTGTATACCTGCCTTGCTTCGAACTGTCTCAAAGATGACTATCGTCTTCGGCACGTCTGTCTGCTAACCTAGCTACCGAGCTAGTCCGGTACCTTCCGGCGTAGGCAACTACCTCACATAGGTGGACGAGGGCAAAAACGAGGAAGGCGTCGTACCAGAGCCACGCAGATGCACCTACCCAATGACTTTTTTTCCCCCAAAACAGGGTAGCTTCTCTACAGCAAAATTCAACTTCACTCATGTCGTAGTATTTCGGCTGTACACTTTGCATGTCGCAGTGGCTCTGGAGCCGACTTGGTCCCTCGAAGGCACATCTCTCCCCATGTTTGGCCTCAATCACGGTGCCAGCATGCCCGCAGCTGCATCGTTCGACCAGGCGTCGTGGCCCGGTCAAGTCAACCACCGGCGCGCGTCAGGAATCGCCCAGCACCTAGAAAGCCGCTCGCAGCCACCCTTGGCGTCGAGGCGCCTCTTTGCGCGACACCCCAGCGCTTCTTCCAGATCGAGGCCTAGAACGAGGCTTCCGTCGAATCCTGTTGTTGACATTCGCCTCGATCATAGTCCGAGTGTGATTGGACCAACGCAGACTTCGCCAATCTTTTCAAGCCCGGGACATTCCCAATCGCAAGAGGGAGCCATCGCCGCAGAAGCTCAACAGCACGCCGCCATCATGGCCATTGACGTCCATGGAAAGGGGTCCATTGGCTGTGCCTATTTCAGTCCAGTCGATGACTGCCTGTTTCTGCTGCATGACATGCCATGTCATGACATGACCCAGCTCGTAGACATGCTCATCGTGCACGCCGCGCCCACGACCGTGTTGCTGCCCCTAAAGATACCAGAGGCAGCGCTACGCATGTGCGAAGAATATCAGAAGGTCTCTATAGAACACCGTCAGTCCTCCACTTCGACCCGATAGCAATTGTAACCTTGCAGCTGATGCTTTGTCAGGCACTACAGAGAATAGGGGCTTCATTCTCCGCACTTTGAGTTCGACCGACTTTGGGCACGCGGCCTCGTTAGAGAGGCTTGCGAACCTATCGCTGACTGACACGGAGCAGGCTGTGGTAACATCCCATGGAAATGTTTGCGACGACACTGCCGGTGTTCGTGACGAAAACGTCAACGTCAGGCTGATGCGTCTGGGTTCCTTCATCGATCTAGATTGCGTCTTGTCAGTGAGTGTCAATGTTTCCTTCTGTTTTCTTATTGTAGATGTTGACCCAATACAGATCGGTTGTGCTGGAGCCGTCCTGGGAGAATTGGTACGGTTGAACAATGTGGGACAACACCAGGATCGACCAGGGCCAGCGGCTGTGTCCCGTCTCCAGATGTTCGTCCTCTCTGACTTCATGGCCATCACCCAGGACACTATAACGTCTCTCCAAGTTTTCCAGTCCGAGCTTCATCCAAATAGTCTGATGTCCGGTCAGGGCAGCTCTGATGCCGGAGCCAAGGAAAGCCTGTCACTCTTTGGCCTGTTTCAACCTCTAGTTGGAACCCCTCAGGGCCGGGTCAAATTGAGACGGATGTTCGTACGTCCATTTGTCAACATAGACAAGATCTGTGAGAGGCACCGAAGTATATCGACGCTCCTTCGTGGCGATAACGCCGGGGCCCTCCGCGATGTATCACAACTTTTGAGGAGGATAACCGACGTTTGCAGACCTCTTGAGCAACTACAAATAGGCGCAGATGCCCCGACGGGAGGTGCTTCGGTTGACCGAGGGGTCTGGTGGACTCTGGCCCGATTCTCGCTGCACTTCATCAAGCTGAGAGACGCCGTGCTCCAGTTGCAACACGCCCAGGGCCTTGACTTCGTTCAAATGGTATGCCCGTAGGATCATTGTATCCACAACGCCGCCGCTAAGCATCCGCAGATTATACGCTCCGTCTCCGTCGAAGAAATCAAGCTTGTCGGAGAAATAATTGAATCAGTCGTGGACTTTGAAGAAGCCAAAGCTAGCTCGCGTATCGCGGTCAAGTGGAACGTCAATCAAGAGCTTGACGATCTAAAACGGCTCTACCACGGTCTGAACTCTCTCTTGAATGAGGCGAGCATCTCTTTGTCCCGAGATCTTCCACAATGGGCTCGGCAGCACGTCATAGGCTGCGTTTTTTGGCCTCAGCTGGGATTCTTCACGTCAGTTACACTTCTGCCAAACGGAAGAGCCGCATATGAAGGTCAAGGACTCGAAGACGATGCATGGGAGAGAATGTTCGTCGCCGATGGCCGAGTGTTCTTCAAAACGCGTCGCATGGCCGACTTGGACGCCCAGCTCGGCGACCCCTACTCCGGCATTGTCGGTTGGTACACCTTGTTGTTTCACGTGGCTGCGCACCGCTAAGCTTATGACCAGATATGGAAGTCAGGATTCTCCACGAACTGGCTTGCCGGGTTGTTGGCCATGCCTCCACTCTTCGTCGTGCAGCTGACGCATGTGGCGAGTTGGATTGCCTAGTAGCCCTCGCTAACGCAGCGCAGAAGTACGGCTGGGCTGCGCCGACGATGACCTTGGATAATGTCATCTCGGTGCAAGGTGGGCGGCATCCGCTTCAAGAGCTCACTGTTCCATCCTTTGTTCCGAACGACTGCCACTTGAGGGGCGGATCTGATATCCTGCAGGGTAGACACGCGGGCTTGCCACGACGTGAAAACAGCACGGCTGGCGATGCGGAGACACTTATCATCACCGGACCGAACCACTCAGGCAAGAGTGTCTACGCGAAGCAAACCGCACTCATAGTGTATCTCGCACACGTTGGCAGTTACGTCCCGGCTGACTGTGCCACCATTGGAATTACAGACCAGATCTTGGCCCGCGTTTCAACGAAGGAGAGTGTGTCGCGCAATGAAAGTGCCTTTGGGATCGATCTGAGACAGGTGGCCTTCTCGCTCCGACGTGCTACTCAACGAAGTCTCGTGGTCATTGATGAGTTTGGGAAAGGGACCGCTGCCGAGGACGGGGCTGGGCTCATGGCTGGACTTGTCGATCACTTCACCGCACTTGGCCGTCAGATTCCTAAAGTCGTCATCACAACGCATTACCATGAAATATTCGAAGGCAGCTTTGTCCAAGATCGACCTGGCCTGTCGTTTGCTCACATGAAGGTCCGTCTCGACGGTCATGCTCCGCAGATGGAAGATCAAGTTCTTTTCCTCTACGAGCTAGTCCCTGGCAGGAGCACGTCCAGCTTTGGGAGCACATGCGCCGCGCTCAACGGCGTAAGCAAACCAATTGTCGAACGGGCGGAGGCCATTATGTTGCTCTTGGCACGGAACGAGGATCTTGGAGCGGCATGTGCAAAGCTGAGCGCCTTGGATGAGACTCGGCTTGAAGTGGCAGAGAACGTTGCGAGGACATTCCTCCAGCTACCACTGCCGCCTTCTTTCCCAGCCAATCCAGCTGGGGAAACCGGATCAGAAGATGGTCGAGCCAGCTGCGACAAAGCTCGGGAGCTTTTCAGAGACTTGTTCTTGCAAGACTATGCTGGCGGTAAATAGCTGTTAGCCAATTGTACAACATGTAAACCCAATGTAGTCGCAGGCAGGACATGGCGCATAGTAGAAATGCACTTATAGCGCATATGAACTTATCGTGAAACAACAAGCTGCCATGGGTCCGCAAGCTGAAGTACCCTGGTCGATGCGTGCATGTACCTATGTTGGATCCTCCTGAAATAGGCGCTCACGCGGCGGTTAGCAACCAGCAGATGTTACCTCCTCGCATGTCGGGTGTATGCAGCGATTCCATAGCCTTGCTCAGCGGCTGCGTTTGCGGCTGGGGCATGCATATTATATTTATTCTACGGTACAGTATTCGTAGCCAATGATCTGATCGAGGGACTGTCTCTGTCCTTTAGCGACGCTCCCTTAATTGTCTCCGGATGACTGCCATTCTATTTCCTCTCAACACGCACACTTTTTGCTGCAATTAATTTGATTGGTTTGATGTGATTGATCCTTCTCTTTGGAATCTGTTATTCTTCTACGACATCGTACTCCTCTGCCGTCGATGGAACGACCAGCTAACAAAGGCCTTGTGGGAAAGTTCCACGATTTGAACGACGAGGGCATTCATGGCTTCGTTGAGGAGCAGGCCTACCGTGCCGGCGCTCGCAACTTTGTAGTCGAACTCGACCTTACGGAGGCCCGAGTTGCATTTGACTTGGACTCGGATGACTTTGGCGTGCTCGTTGGTCAGGCGCCTCCGGACGGCACGGTCCGCTGGATCAATATTTGGTCTCCCGGCACCCAGAGCTCAGTCATTGAGGGGATCGGTGCTCGTTACAAGTTCACCCCGAGGCTGCAAGCTCTCATGACTTCGCTCGGTCACAAGCCTCCCAGGGACACGAAACCGTCTCAGAACTTGAATCTCGACGACGTTGAACTGGGTTATAAGCCCATGGAGACGAAGACACAAGTTGCCGCGGAGAGGCGTTATGAGCCTCGGCCGCAGGATTCGGGAGACGTTGAGATTTACCAGCTGATTAAGCAGACGATGAACTACACGTCCATAGATCGTGGCGATGAGTGTGCGTCGCGTGAAGACTAGGAGCTGGTTTTCTTTCCTCGTCCTCTCCTCTGTCTTGCAGACATGACTGACATTGGCTTTTAGTTCTTTGCGTGGGAGCCAACTGGCTTCACCGCCGTCCAAAGGTGGACAATATCAGACAGAGCCCCAGTCTCCTGCCGCCTAAGCACTGGTCGTGGCTCACACTCTGCGCAGACTGTACGTCGACGCATATCCATGCACTAGGCTGTGTGATGACAGACTGACGGACCATTTCCAGCCGTTGTGTTATCATTTCACGAAGAGCCGCCCTCCGAGCACCCCAACGACAAAGTCTGGGTCGCAGAAGAGCTGCGAAGTATGAGGTCCAACTTCGTCGACGTGCTGCTTCAGCTATCCAAGAAGGGGATCGAGAGGTACAAGCGGAAAGCCATCTCGCTCAAGTCGGTCAGGCCACCGCTTCCTTTTACTGGATCAGCAAAGGAAGCGGCGCACGACATCTCAAGTAACCTGTAGGCGAGCAACATCCTCCGCGGCGTAGGTCTGATCTTACTCACCGTTGCTCCCCCGACCATAGCTTCTTTTACCTGTTTGAGGATTACTCGGGAGCTGCACCGGTTGTGACGGCATCCCGTGCCCAGATCCAAACACTTGTGAGTGCTCGCGGAACCACGTCGACTGACCCGTCATCAGCTTACCGTGGGGACACAGAGCGAGCAGATTCTGACAAGCACCGTAAGCCGTGGGGTCTCCCGAGTGCATCCGGACGAAGAAGCTGATGAGATGGCAGCATCGGAAGAGCAAGTTGAGGACGGTAGATGTGATTCGGCCACTGCATTCGCTGCGAAGGGAGTTGCGGCAGCTGCAGCACCTGTTTGAGAGCTACAAGAGCCTCATCCAGCGCATATGCCGGCCTCGTTCCGTCGATGCCTATCGGCAGGGCTCCCTCGTCGTCGACGAGAGCACCGCCAATGGCACATCGCGTGATGTCAAGCTTTCACGGTCGGCAAGAAGTCGATTCGAAAGCCTCCAAGACCGGCTGCAGCTTTTGATGCTCAACACAATACAGGAGAACTTGGATGAGCTCAGCGCTCTGTCCGATACGGTGGGTGATCGGGTCACGAACAAGACGGGCACGGCTTAGTTGCTAACGGCATGTGTGACCTGGATAGTATTTCAACCTCACGGCGCAGAAGGACTCACAGGCCACAGCCCGTTTAAGTCGCAGCGCGACCGTCCTCGCCAAGTTGAGCGTCTTCTTCCTCCCCATCACCTTCATGACCAGCTACTTCTCCGTCGAGATCCCCGATCTCGTAGAGCACTACACGCCAAAAACGTACTGGATTTGCTTCGCCATCATCGCCGGCCTCTCGTTCATAAGCTTGTTCTTCTTTAGTCGCATGTTGGAGTTTCTGAGCGACGTCCTCGAGGGGTGGGCCGACTCTGTGTCACGGAGCTGCTTCGGGGCTCGCGAGGAAATAGATGAGCACTGAAGAAGCTGCGGAAAGGACGCGCTCGGTAGGCGACTGCGTTTGTCGTGCATCATTCTTTCGTATCGTCGTGTTTTCGTGAAGATTGTCATGTATAATTATAGCAACGCCGGCGTGTTCATACGCATAGCTGTCAAGACGCGAATGGCTTCGAGGGCGAGCCCTAGCCAGTCTCGGGATACTGGCCAGGCCAGTCGTCATCCGTCTTTATCATCACACGGCGCCCAAAATAACGATCCCGACGCCGGCGACTATACCGGCGACACAGGCCGCCGTTGGCCTGGCGGCGTCGTTGACGACAACACCGTTTACCGTGGTCGATTGGGCGCATTGATCGTAGGCCAAGTCGTGGCAGGCACGGGAGCTGAGGCTGGAACATATCGGGGTGGCGGAGGGGCCCACATCCGGCCGGGTGGCGGCGACGGTCGTCCCGCCGCCGCCCGGCACGACCACGGTGACGCCGAAGCCTGCATCACCCTGCAGTTGGGTGACGCAGCTCTGGTAGTTCCGTGAGCACTGGCTGACAGCCGAAGAGCACTCGTCCCTGTCGAGGGTGGCGGCCACAAAGGGGAACGGGAAGAACTCGTTGGGTACGTAGGAGACGGCCGTCGGCGCACTTGGAGCCGTTGTTGGGGCCGCGCCGGTGCAGATGGCCCTGTTGAAATCACGTTATTTTTTTCCCAGTCCTTCAAGTGAACGAGATGTGGTAATGACGGGATGATTGCTCCTTACCCAGACGGACAGCAGGCCGGCCGATTGCTGTTATCCAGTTGGCACACCTGCCCGGTTGCGCAGCATATGCCGTCGAACGCCGCGCCAAGAGAGTCGGAGCAGAGGTAGGTGCCGGCGATGCATTCTTGACGTCTGAACAGCTGTATACCGGCAAGGCCTCCAGCTCGATTTGGGGCACCTGTGGCTGAGATCGAGGTCGAGATTGGGGTTACCGATCCTGTCGGCGGCGTCGCCCGGGTAGGTGTTGGATTGGCCGTCGACTCTGATGAGAAGAAGGCTGCGCACAAAAGCCACACCGATAACCTCATCGCGGATGCCAGGCGACGTAGACTATCCACTGTGAGGTTGGTGGACGATCAGAGTCTGTAATCGTGAGCGTGTGCGGCGCAAACAAATGTTTGAGAAGAACCGGTACGACGAGGAAGTAGAGGTTGGAGGGGCGGGAGATGGTCTTTAGTTATTTCTCGTCTACGCTGCCCCTTCGCAAATCAATGATGAGGCAGGGGTATAACTTACCTGTGCACTAGTGTACCGCTTCTCTTCTTCTTCTTTTTTTTTCCTGCTTGGTAGGCGCAAGCACACCTGCACGATGTGTCGATAATACAAGTGCCATACCAGATCCCCGCCATGTGTACAGAGTAGTTAGTATGGTGCCGATACCACGTATACACAGAGACTGACGTTCGGGTAAAGGAACGGCTAGCTGGACCAACCTCTTCCATCCAGCGCTGTTTGAGTCGTTGGGTCACATCGCATGCATGACAAGCCCCTCCTCCTCGGGGGTGGCTGGGCGGGTTGATGGATCACATGATGTCATCGGGCGATGTGCTGTTGGCATAGCAACTCCACATGGCGTGCACACGTCATTCATTGCTAGAACTTAGGTGGCTTACCCTGTCAGAAACTCAGCACCAGCAGCAGACGACCAACATTTACAATTTGCTATTAAGTTCGATGTCAATGTCTACACGGTCCATCTTCGTGCCCAACTGCTTTATACTAGACTATTGAGCTATACTGCCTTGTGCGAACGATCTACACCAATTGGCGTAAGGTAGGTAGGTGTACATGGAGTATCCGTATAAGCAGTTCCTGAAATATTGAAATGAGCGAGGGCCCCGCAACAAAGACGGGCATCCTACCCGCTCTCGCGGATAGTAGCGGTCTCGCCGCCGGCCCCCGGGCCCAACTGCGACCGGCTTCCGCCTTTTACACATGGGGATTTCTTGCCGCCCGAAGGTGGGCCAAAATTTGCCTGAGCCGCTCAAGTGCCTTCAGTCCGGAATCCCCCTGGTCACGTGCTTGTGCCACTTCCAGCCGAGCTTCTCGGGCGAGTGAGCCCAGTTCGCCCCAGACTTGATCAGTGTAACTCTGGAGCACTTCGTTCCAGCTATCCATCCATAACGCTCTGGCGCTTTGCGAATCAATGTCGCCATAGTGGTATCGGAGGTCACCGTCGTTTTCGTTCCTGCGGCTCGGTTGTAAATAGCCGGGTTGGAAGTCGAGGAGCCCGGTCCAGTCCGGGGCCCTTCCCGGCGCGCTGGCGCCAAAGAGGGCTTCTCTCAGCGTCGACTCTTCTTGAGGAGACAAGAGCGCTTGTCCATCGTCGGCCGTTTCATCAAAATCATGCAGCCCATCAGGGCCTTTCAGAATATCGACCACTGACAGACCATCTCGAGCTTCCTGCTCGTCGATGGCGCTACAACTATCTTGCGCCTGTTTCCCGATGCCCTTCACTGGCGGGGTCGATATCGGTTCCGATGAGTCTGGGTCAATTTGTGCTGCCATAAAATGGCCATAATCGTGCTCCTTTGCTGAAGGGGATTCCGTCGAATACTTGAAAGCTCCCCCCATGTTCGCGTCGTGACGTTGTGCATCACGGTAGGAAGCCGTCTCTCCATGAGGAGCAAGCCTTGGAGCAGAGCTGGGGCCCGGCTGTGCTTTGTCATTTGTTGCGTTGCGTAGACTATCAGATTCTGGCCGGCCTGCCAACACAGTCGTGGAGAGTTGGGTTGCCGAAGAAATGATACGCGCCGTAAGGGAATTGTCGACAGGCGAGCTTCGCGTTGGCTGCTGCATCTCCTGTAGGTGTGCACGATTGCAGTCGTTCTGCCCATGTGACGGGTTGGATAAAGATGAGGAGGCATTTGCTTTTTCCTTGCCACCTAATACATTGGTGTGACTGCGGGTCTCCTTATCTTCCGTCATGGTCGAAGAAAACAAGGCCCGTTTCTCAAAAGGATTGATAAATGTTGCGAGTCCGGTGAACGCGTGAAGTCAAGAAGATGGACGCTGGGTAACATGTGCTTCCTGTCTAAATTCTGGTGGGCACTAGCGGCCGAAGACGGATTTGGCATTCTGCGGCTGGATGCGTGCACAACTGCACCCCTCTTCAGCAACCTTGAGCAGCAGCAGTGGCAGGCCACGAGGGTTTTCTTTCTCTAGTTTGATTTGTCGCGGAAAAAAAAGAGAAAAAGGGGGTTAGTGTCGGGTTGTTGCACTGTCTATGTCTATATGGGACCGAGAGGCATCCTGGCATGGCACTTAAGCTTCCCGTTGCGTTGGTCAGGTGCTCCGAGCGCCGGTCGTTGGGTCGCGTATGTTGCCTCCCCATCAGCCCGTTCTTGACATTATCATCATCATCATCGTTGCAGTTGCCGGTTGATTGTTCTCAGCGGCTCGGATCCTGCTCTTCATTCCCGTCGTGTGGCCCTGCGGCGACATGGGCCAACGATTGTAAAACTCCGTGTTTCCCGAAATGATTGCACGCATTATCTATCATCCTAGGTAGCTCAGGACTAATTAGTGTTCCCGCGTCGACAGTTTTGATTGATTGTCTTGGTGCAAAGGAGAACATCTCTTACATTTAACGGGCTGCTGTTTGCAAATGGCCCCTTGATAGCACTCCCAGCATCGCAAGCAGCCCACTATTCGGCGACGTGGAGTCTTGACAAACTAGATTGATTACATAAAAACACGGCAATGTGCAAGTGCTGCGGTGTAAATATTACCTATCGTCGTTTCTTACCTGTAGGTACCTTACCTGCGACGCTTGCCTACTTCCGTTCGTAACTGGGCGCGTACACGGCGTCACTGGGATGTAGAGCACATAATTAGGGATGCACTTGGGCTGTCTTTGGGCCCTTACAATCGCACTACCTTACTGATGTGTATGCTGTTTTGAGGTGCCTACCTAGGTATCCAGATGGGGACCCGTAGCTTAACATGTGCCTAGGTAGGTAGATGCCTGACCTGAATTCGTGCTTCCCAAATGTGCCTATGGCCGGCCCCCTCTGAGAGGTAACTACGAGAGAGAACCGGGTACTACTTTGCCCTTCGGCACCTACCTACCTACGAGGACGTTCACATTACCTACCTACCTTAAGGTAGATAGGTACCTTAGGAAGGAACCTATCTTTGCCTACCTTATGGATATACCTACCTGAGGTAGTTATACACTTGAGACACCTTGGCTACTGCCGGGAACTACATGACACTTAGGTACCTAAGTACCAGCTATATCACACTTAACTACGCCATTTTTATATACATTCATGACATGATGCTATCAACTACAAACCTATCGACATATCTTGCTTTTGCTAGGTACCTTGTTACTATCAGGCGTACTGCTCTCCGCGTCGTGTGTTTGGCTGTTCGACCACCGGTAGTTTGACTGCTCCGAGGTATCTTGCCCTGTGCTGTGGCCTTGGACAGTCAGCCTCGCCTCGCCGCATTCGACGATACCTTAACGACCACAAGACCGAACCAAATGTACCTGAGGTACCCTAGCCCCTGCACAACTATAGGCAGCAGGCAGGTGCTTCACCTACTTAGTTACCTTAGGTACCTAGTGAGTGCACTGAGGCCGGCTCCTGCGCATCCACTCTCCCCTCCCTGCCGTAACTCGCCAAACCCTGCCAACGAGGGACCTCTCCCGCCTACAATACCTTATTACCTTACTTCCTCATCCTGCTTCACTAGGCTTTTGGATCTGCCTTTTGCCAGCTTCGACGACCACCCTCTTCTCCCTCCCACCTTTCTCACCCCGAACTTGAACCAAGACCGATCGACAATCCAGACCCCGTCGCCTCGCCTGTCCTATCGTGACTGGTCTCGGTGTGTTTGGCCTTCCTTCGCCAGCTCGCCCTCCCGCCCGCCTGCAACTATTGCCCCTCGCTACCTGCAGCCTTCGCCAGTTGCGTGTTTTTGCGTCGCGTCGACTGCGCATCAACTGAACTCTTGACGTACTTCATTCGCCCTCCTTCCACCTGACTGGTCTCTTGGAGGTCCTCTTCCACCTCGCCCCTGACTGCAACGGCTGCATCCGCCCGCCTCCACTGCCGAAAGACTCCCCTCACATTGCTCCGCGCTTTGGTATTATATCGGTGACCTGCCCCGCAGCCTCGGTCTCGACTCGATATACCCAGATTCCACATCACCGACCAAGAGTCCAGGACGAGCTGGTTAGCCCAAGATGGTGGATAGTGAAACGAACTCCCCTACGTGGAAGTTCACTCAGTACGTACTCGCCCTTATGGCTGCGTCCCGTTCGCCAAACGCATCACCGCCCCTTCCCGATTTGGCCAATCCTGCTCGCGGTCACGTCTCATCTAGTCACATTGAATGCTCACCCGGCGTCACAGGTGCTTCGGCGACAAGGGCGATGTAGAGGACATCACCGAGGGTAAGTCGCATCGCTGACCGCTCTCTCGTCGTACTTGTCACTCGGCTAACGTGCTTCGACGCCCCCTTAGCTGACATCATCTCAACGGTCGAGTTTGATCACACGGGAAATTATCTCGCAACGGGAGACAAGGGCGGCCGGGTCGTTCTCTTTGAACGCAACGAGACGGTGAGGTCGACCTGGGCTGCGGCGGCCCCGGCCGATCCGCTATCGAACCCTGTTTTTAACTGATGAATTGAAACAGAAAAAGACGTGCGAGTACAAGTTCCACACCGAGTTTCAGTCTCACGAGCCCGAATTCGATTATCTCAAGTCGCTGGAGATTGAAGAAAAGATCAACAAGATCAAGTGGTGCCGTCGACAGAATGCTTCCCATTACCTCCTCTCGACGAACGACAAGACGATCAAGTTATGGAAGGTCTTTGAGAAATCACTCAAGGTCGTTGCAGAGAACAACTTGTCCGATGACCTGACTCCAGCTAACCTCGCCGGCGGCGGCGGGGCTCCTAGGCAATCACCTGCCCATCGCTTCAAGAACTCGGAGGATCTCATTATGCCTCGTCTGACCCATCACGACACTGTTGTAGCGGCCGTCCCGCGCCGAACTTACGCCAATGCCCACGCCTACCACATCAACAGCATATCCGTCAACAGTGACGGCGAAACCTTCATCAGCAGCGATGATCTTCGGATCAATTTGTGGAATCTCAACATACAAGACCAAAGCTTCAACATTGTTGACATCAAGCCCGCCAACATGGAGGAGCTCACCGAGGTTATTACGGCTGCAGAGTTTCACCCCAAGAGTTGCAATTGGTTCATGTACGCAAGTTCCAAGGGCACCATCAAGCTTGCCGACATGCGCGAGAGCGCTCTGTGCGACCGACACGCCAAGCGTATGAACCCGACCCCCTTAAACCTGCTTAGTTCTCGTGTCTGACCCAGCATGTGTTTCTCCAGTCTTTGAGCAGGAAGAAGATCCGTCCTCCAGATCTTTCTTTTCCGAAATCATCTCGTCCATTTCCGATGTCAGATTTTCCCACGATGGTCGTTACATTCTCTCACGTGACTACCTGACCGTGAAGATCTGGGACATCAACATGGAACGTCAACCCATCAAGACGATTCCCATTCACGAGCACCTGCGCCCCCGGCTGTGCGACACTTACGAGAATGACAGTATCTTCGACAAGTTTGAAGTGGTGTTTTCGGGTGATGCCAAGAATGTCATGACGGGCAGCTACAACAATAACTTCATGATATACCCCTCAGATCCTGAAAAGGAGGTAGAGGTTGTGCTACAAGCTGACAAGTCTGCTTTCAAGGCCAAGAAGGTCGGCGTGCCAACACCGATCAACTCATCCACCAGTCCGAGCGCGACCAACGGTGGAAAGAAGGGAGGTTCCCGTGCCGGAAGCCCTGCAGCCGGAGCCGGCGGCCAGGGTCAGAGAATGCGCAAGGAAACTGATGCCGACCAGATCGATTTCAATAAGAAAATCTTGCACATGAGCTGGCATCCATTCGAGGATAGCATTGCGATTGCGGCGACAAACAACGTAAGACCTTTGCCTGCTATTCCACCTTCCGGATATACATCGACTGACTCTCGCGCACACTGTCCGCGCCGCAGTTATTTGTCTTCTCTGCGCTATAGAGGCATTCTGGAGACGGGTCACGGAGTTTAAGCTATTCGAGAAAGCTCGTTGGCGCACGTTGTGCGGCTAGGCAAACATATTCATGTCGCAGGGGTGGTCTCGTCGCCATGGTCATATTTTTAGTCAATCGGCCCAATGGCGCATGAGTCGCATATGCGGCCTGTGCAGTGCAAAATGCAAGCGCTCGTACCACATTAGGCCTGGGAGGGAGGCCGATGCGGGCGACCGAACGGACTGTGTTTAATACCACGTGCCATCTCGCGAATGCCTTGGTGGCGAGGCTTGCGAGTATGGTGCGGAGGGAAAATGAATATTATCGATAGACAGGCCTGCCAACCGTCAAGCGGCACGCAATGCCTTTTTGTCACTCAAGCAGAATTAAAGGCAACGATTCTCGCAAATGTGCGCCTTCCTTGTCTCTTTGTTGTTATTGCATATAACTAGAGGCAAAATCTGTTAGGAAAAATGCGCTCGAGAGGCAGAGTTTTGTTGCATGTAATTAGGGGGTAAAATCTGGTGTGTATTGTATATAACTAAATATAGCTATATATGCCACACGAGGCTCTATTTTGAATAGTTTAAATAAGACGAAACTTATAGAAATAATACTAATACTTAAGATTTAACTAATATAAATTCTATTTCTTAAGTATATTATTCTTAATATATTTCTTTAGTTTAAAAACTCTATTTATAAATTAGTTTTTTTTAAATAATACTAAATAAACTTTCTATTTATAATTTATAAGAAATTCTTTCTATTATTTTATTATTCTTATTAAACTTCTATTCTTATAATAAGAAGAATAATATTATTTATAAATTATTTAAATATTTCTTATTAATTAGAAAGTATTTCTAATATTTTTAAACTTTTTATCTAGTCTTATGATTATTATAACTTAGGATTTATAAATTCTAATTAATTATTAAGAATTCTATTAAGATTTTTAAATATTAAAAATCTTTTTTAAAATTCTTCTTCTTATTATGATTTTAAATAGTTTAATCAATTTATTATATTAATTTAAATAATAAAAATACTAAACTAATAGCTTTAGAGAGGTTTATAAACAATTAGTTATAAGAT
>AMCV02000011.1:2092099-2111407 GCA_000350065.2 Colletotrichum orbiculare MAFF 240422
ATTTAAGTTTAGGGGATTGAAGTATTTTATAATATATTAAGGTAGTATTTTAGAAGTATAAATTATTTATAATACTAAAGTAGTTATTAAAGTTAGTAGTTTATATTACTATATCTTCTTCTATATAGTAGTATTAATATTAGAATACCTTACTTATATATTTAAAGATCTAAATTATTATATAAGCTTAGTTTAATTATTTGTATTACTACTCTTATATTTTTAAAATATAGAAATTATAAAGAGTTATCTAAGTTTTTAGACTTTTCTCTATAAAGTTTACAATATTCTTTATATAAATTCTTTTAATTATATTTATAAGGAGTTATTAATCCTTTTTATAGCTTACCCCTATAGGAGTAGAACTTTTAAGAGTATTTAATTTAGGTATTTTAATAATTTATTAATACCTCCTAATTTTCAAAAAGTTATTTAAGAGTAATCTTTAAAAAGGCTTTTTAAAAAAACTTTAGTAAGTAGTTATTTTAGAATTAAAATAGTTTTATAAATTATAGACTTTAGCTTCTATTTAGAAGGTGTTATATTAAGTTAGTTATTAATTAGCTTTCTTAAAAATTAAAAAAAGAGTATTTTTAATAGATATTTTAATATTTAAGATATATTAAATTATTATAATATATATATTTAGCCTAGTAGCTTTTTAATATTATAAGACTCTTAATTATTATATATAATTAGGGGGTAAAATCTGGTATATATTATATATAACTAAATATAGCTATATATACTACGTAAAGCTTGATTTCAAGTAGTTTAAATAAAGTAAGGTTTATAGAGATAGTGTTAGTACTTAAGGTTTAGCTAGTATAAACTCTACCTCTCGAGTATGTTATTCCTAATAGTAATAAGCCCTACCTATAGGTAGTCTTTTATATACCTATTACTTTTTAGGTATTTAGATAATTACCTATAGGTAGGGCTTATTATCTAACTTAAACTGTAAGTAACCTACAGGTACTTATAAGCTAGGTAATTATAAGCTTATTATAATTTAAATATGAATATTATAAATGGAAACAACTAGTTACACACTATTTATATAATCGATCAATTATAATATTTACTAGTTATAAACTAATAATAATATATAACTTCTACTTCTTTATTTTATATCTTAGAAAAATACTTATAACTTTATAAATATATAAATAAATAATATTCTAAATTTCTCAAATATTATATCTTATATTATAAAAATAAAAAGCTCTAGAAAGATTTATTTAAACCTAAAGCTAAAATAATCTTCTTAAAAATATTAATATTATAATTTAATAGGATTATCTTATCTTTTAATAATAATACTTTCTACTTATAGTAAAAGTACTAAAAGTAAAAGCTTACTTTTACTAATATATATATAATATTTATTATATATAGTTAGGAGGCAAAATCTAATATATATTATATATAACTAAATACGGCTATATATACTACGTAAAACTTTATTTTAAATAATTTAAATAGGATGAAACATATAGAAATAGTATTAATATCTAAAGTTTAATTAGTATAAACTCTACTTCTCAAGTATATTATTCCTAATATACTTCCCTAGCCTTAAGACTTCTACTTATAGGCTAGTCTTTTTAAATAATACTAATCAAACCTTCTTTTTATATCTTATAAGAAGCTTTTTCTATTATTCTATTATTCTTATTAGATTTCTACCTTTATAATAAAAAGAATAATACCATTTATAAGCCATTTAGATGTTTCTTATTAATTAGAAAGTACTTCTAATATTTCTAAGCCTTTTATTTAATTTTATTATTATTATAATTGAGAATCTAGAAATTTTAATTAATAGTTAAAAGCCTTATTAGAATCTTTAAATACTAGGAGCCTTTTTCAAACTTCTTCTTCCTATTATCATTCTAAGCAATTTAACTAATTTATTATATTAATCTAAATAATAAAAATGCCAGACTAGTAATCTCAAAGAAACTTCATAAGGCTATTAATTATAAAGTCTCTTAAAAATATATATTTATTTTTAAAATGTATCTATTAAGCTTCAATTAGAAGATAATAGCTATTAATATTTATTATTTTAAAAAAGTCTTTAATATAGTAAGTTATATATTCAAACTATAAGTTAAGGCTAAAACTACTTAAACATCCAAAGTAATACTTAAAAGCCTAATCTTTTAGGATAATTGAAAGTATACCTACCTATATATAGTATAAGAAACTAAATTTAGAGTAGTAATTATAAAGAATATAAATCTGTATTTTAAATATATTATATAGATTTCTACTATACTTTATATTCTTATTATATAGTTTTATAAAGTCTGTAGTATATTTAGCTAAAGTATTATTAAAAAGAATAATAGAAGTAATATATAAGAGATATATAAATTGCCTTAAGAGGTCTAAGTAATGATATTTATGACATACGTCTTATATATAGGGAAGCTTTTTATTATATAAATTATATACTAGTGAGACTAATAAGGGGAATAAGAGATATAATATTTATACTAGAAGTATTAAAACTAATTAGTCATATTACTATTATCCCCTTTTTATTATTTCTAAAAAGGCGATAGTAAATTCTACTTATTGAATTTTAAGTTTAAGCTTAAAAAAAGAAAACTTAATATACTATTGAATAGATATAATATATCTAAAAAGCTCTAGGAAGTGCTTAATCTTTACCTAAAAATTAGATATTATTTCTCAAGATCTTTAATATTATTATTACTTTAAATACTAAAGTCCTCCTACGTAATAAGTTGGATAAAATACTATATATATATTTATTAATTATATTAATCCTAATTTTATAATAAATAAAATAGTCTTATAAATGGTAGATTATTATAATATTGCTAAATTGCGAAATAGATTCAGGTTACTCTCTAAAATCCTCCTAAAATACTCAAAGGAACTCTTAGCTATATACTTCTATAGATTTATAAAAAGCTATAGAATAAATTAAAAAGATTAAGACTCTAGAGCCATTATTCTATTAGTAAGTCGGTATAATTATTCTTTTAGATATTTCTAAAGAATTTATATTTATATAATAGAGAAGATTTATAAATAATATAATACCTATTTTTTAATATTACTACTTTAGGAGATTTAGAAATTTTGAAAAGTAATCTCTTTACTTCAAATATTATATTAGATATTATTATTAAAGTTGAAGGCTCTATTATATATAGTCTATTATATATTTAGCCCCCTACTTAGTAGGTAGCCTTATACAACGCCTAGTATAAAATCTCTATAATAGAAAAAAAAACCTAGTAACAAATTATAGCCTATATATATCTGTATAAGTAAATATAGTAGAAACGACTTAGTAGTATAGCATTTAGTTTGAATTTAGTCTTAACCTAGAAATTAGTATAAATTATATAATAGTCTCTATAGTAGTAGCTTTGAAGTATTAAACTTATTATAGTAGTACTTATAATATTGACTCATACTAGCTAGCTACTAATAATACTACTAGTATACTTTAATAATACTAGTCTTATAGATAAAAAGGAGTAATAGATTACTATAGATTTGCTTTCTCTTTATCTTTTAATATATTTAAGTTAATAGCTATCTCTATAGTAATACTACTACTACTAATAATAATAATAATAATAAGAACTATTACTATACTTAATCTTTATAACTTTAAGATAAATATCAATCTTATTAAGACTATTAATAACTATAAAGACTATAGTTATTTTTATAAAGACTTAAATAAACTAGTATTATATAAAGGTAACTTTACTATCCTCTTTAGTTTTCTTACAATACTTATAATTAAGTTTAGCTTCAAAATATTACTAATAGATAAGATTATTAGTATAATTAGGAAGTATGAGATTGAAAGAATAAAAAGAAATCTAATATTTAAAAATAGGGTATCAAGTAATAATTCTAAATATTTTAAATATATATGAGAAGTAGCTTATTAGGTATTACTTCGTTCTAAAAAGATATATATATATATATATATATATTGAAATCTGTTTTAATTATCAGCTAATAGTTAGGAAGGCTAAGATAGCTTAAAGTTATATATATCATACTATTATATACTATTAGTATAATATTACTACGTAATATTCGAAGACTTAAAGTAACTATAGCTATAGTAGTTAGTAAAAAGTAGGTTAGGGTATAAGTCCTAGCTAGGTATTAAATGTTCTCTATACGAAGGGAAAGGCTTCTATTAAGTATTATAAGCTCTTTTAATTTAGGCTTATAAGACGGAGGAGGATAGAGAGAAATATGTTTAAAAAATTATAAAAGTCTTTTAAAGATAAAACGTTAGAAATATTATAATTCCTAATATTATAGAAGTCGAATAATATTCTAAAGGATTATTATATTTACTAAATATACTCTAATAAGTACCTACATTAAATATATAACTACCTTATTAATAATACTATAAGGAAGATCTTATTTTAAATTAAAGTAAAAGCATATAATTAATTCCTTGATAATAAGATTTTTAAGAAATTGATATATAATTTAGAAATTCTAAATAGGAGTTTAAAATAGAAAGTAGTCTATAAGATCTAAATAATATATCTTGTAATCCTTTATTTTATATAGACTTTAGATATAGAAGTTTATAATTACTTCTTTTATCATAATAAGTCTTACTAATTTGCAATATAGTAATAATAGAAAGGTTAATTACTAATTAGTATTAATTTATCTAAAGAGTAATATATATTATATTAAATTTAATTGTATAGATATAATATAATATTCTAATTATTAATCATCATTATAACTATATTATATAGTATATAGTATTATATAAGACTTTAGATTTATAATATAATAATTACTTAACAATTACTATATATTAGGTTATAGCTAGCACTAGATACCTAGTATGCATTGCTAGTAGAGTGTAAAAGGTATATTACTATATATATAGCAATATATATAGTTACTATATACCCTATAGTATAGTATAACTAATAATTATTTAATAGCTAAGTTTAGCTACTAAACTTCAGTTTTTATTAGAATTAAATACCTAAAGTAATATCTCAATACTACTAGTAAGATACAATATATAGAATATAAGATTTATTATAAGTAAGAAGTACTCTAAAAAAGAAAGTAAATCCTATAATCTTATTTAGCTTAGTAGCTATACTTTATGAAGTATACTCATAATAAGTATACTCTTAAGCCTATATTTTAATCTCAAGTAACTATATATTCTTAAAACAAAAATAAGGAAATAGTAATACTTTATAAAGCAATAGAAATACTTCTAAAACTATATTTAAGATCCTCTTCTTTTTATAAAAAATATTCAAAGAAATAGGGGAAGCTATTTTTAGATAGTAGAAACCATTTAGGGTCATTTATTTTTATGTAGATAATAAGCTATAAACCTAGTTTAAAAACTAGAAACCCCTATTACTTTTACTTATACTTAAAAGCCCTATTACTCCTATCTTTAGAACAATTATTCGAATATTTCGAACGCTTAAAATAATTATTCGAATACTTTCTTTTCTTATTTTTACTTTAGAGACACATAGCTACTTAAGATTAAGGTATCAGCTTAAGAGTATAATTATTAAAAGTATATTATATGAAGTATAACTATTAAGTTAAATAAGATTATAGGATTTGCTCTCTTTTTTAGAATACCTGTTATCTATCATAACTTTTATATTTTATATATCTTATCTTAGTAATAATATAGAAATATTACTCTAAATATTTAGGTCTGATAAAAACTAAAACCTAGTAGCTAAAACCTAATTATTAAATAACTTATATCTTTTTTTGACATATAAAACTTATATCTAAAATAGTTTAGAAAGTATATTTCAAATAGTAACTAATTATTGAAATATTTCTTATTTGTTATTAAACTATTAATAAAGAATTAGACTTTTACCTTTTTCTAAATTATTAGGAGTAATCTAAAAAGAGATACTTAAATATAATTATCATAACTTTAATTAATTAGAGCTAAAAGCATACTATTTCAAAAGTAATTAATCTACAAATAAATAAAATAGAGAAATAAAGAGTAAAATAAAATTAAAAGAAAGAAATATAATTAGCTTAATAATATAGTAAAAGTAAGCGTATTATAAAAATACCTTTAAGAGGTTCATAGTATTAATATTAAAAGAAATATACAAGAATGTTTTGAAATAGGTAATACTATAAATATATTAAAAAGAGAAATATATATAAGTACCTCAAGATAAGTAATACTATATATAAATATATTGAAAGGAAAGATTAAAAAGAGGTTCTTATATATATAAGCTTTATTCAGACTTTGGTAAAAAAGAGTTGTTAAAGGTTTTATCACTATTGAATTTCTAGTAATAAAGAAGTTCAGGTATTCGAAAATACTGGAAACTAGGTTTATAACTAAAATAAAATTGAAATACATCATCTAAAAAAGCCTCTAGTATTATATGGAAAGTATATAAAGAAGTAAGATAGCTTATAATATTACTACTAAAATATGAAATATACGGGGTATTTAAACCCTTAAAATATCACTTTAGGATATAGCCTATAGCTTAGTTTCGTAGCCTATAGAGCTATATCCGTTTTATTCTAAAAGTATATAATAATTATATACATTACGATATATCTGTATAGTAGTATATCTTTTATACTTTACTAATAATAGACACTATTAGAATTCTAGCTATTTAGCTATTACTTATATTTATCCTAATAAGCCAATTTAAATAAATAAGAGCTTAAGTATTCTCTATCACTCTCAAATACTCTCTATTACTCTTATAACTCTATACTTTCTATTTATTGAGGAAAAATTCATTATTAGAGTTAAGATTATACTACTTCAATTATTTATACTCTAAATTAATCAAACTATAATATTAGACTATTTAGTAAATAGACTACTTAGTAGCCTGAATATAATAGAGCCGAAAGCTCTATATAATATCAGGTTAATCTTTCTGTCGGTTGTACCATACTGTAAGGTATGCGGTAATTATACGTATTACTATATAGATAATAGTATGCCTTCTATATCTTACTAGTAATAAGTACTAGGTATCTAATATTAGCTATAGCTAAATATATAGCAATTAGTAAGTAATTACTATATTATAGATCTAAAGGCTTATATAATACTATATATTATATAATATAATTAGAATAATAATAAATAACTAGAATACTACTTTAAACCTATATAGCAAAATTATATAAAATATGTATTACCCTCTAGATAAACTAATACTAATTAATAATTAATCCTTCTATTACGACTATACTATAAATTAATAAGGCTTATTATAATAGAAGAAGTAATTATAAAACCTTATATTTAAAGTCTATATAAAATACAACATTATAAGATATATTACTTACACGCTTTAGACTACTCTTTATTTTAAGATTCTATTGAGAACTTCTGAGCTATATACTAACTTCTTATAGATTCTACTATAAAAGAGTTAATTATATATCTTTATTATGATTGAAAATAAGTTTTATCTATAGTATTATTAATAAATTAATTATATAGCTAATATAAATACTTATTAGAGTATATTTAATAAATTCAATAATTCTTTAGAATATTATTAGACTTTTATAATATTAAGGATTATAATATCTCTTATTTCCTATTCTTAAGAGACTTCTAAGGCCTCTTGATAATACTTCTTTCTATTCCTCTTTCTCTTATAAGTCTAATGAAAAATAATAATATGACTATACTTAAAAAAACCTTTATTTTAATAATAATATATAATATAATATTTAAGGTTAAGGGATTACTCTTAAGTATTCTAAATCCCTCTAAAGTAAGAATATTAAAAACAAGTATTATATTATTTATAAAACTCTTCTATTATATAGATACCAATCTTTTTAAGAATATCTAAGTGATTGATTATATTGACTTATTAATAAAGAATACCTCTAGAGTCTCAGCCTTCTTAGTATATTATAGAGCTTTTTTCAATATATAGAAATATATAGCTAAGAGTTCTTTTAAATATTTTAAAGAGATTTCAAAAAGTAATTTAGTAATATTATAATAATCTACTATTTATAAGATTACTTTAGCTACTATAGAATGAAGATTAATATAAATTGTAACTATATATAATATCTTTACCTAATTTACTAAATAGGAAAACTTTGATATTTAAAATGATAATAATCTTAAAAACCTTAGGAAATAATATCTAATTCTTTAAGTAAATATTAAGTACTTTCTAGAACTCTTCAAAGATATTATATTTATTGAGTAATATATTAAATTATCTCTCTATAAGGTTAAATCTGAAGTTTAGTAAATATAAGTTCCTCTAGCCTTCCTAAGAGTTATTAGAGAAAGATAGTAATAATATAATTAATTAATTCTAATACCTCTAATATTAGTATTTTGCTTCTAATTCCCCTTATTAATCTTGTTAGTATATAGCTTTTTTAATATAAAGCCTCTTTATATATAAGAGGTATATTATAAATATGATAATTTATAGCCCTTAAGGTAACTCAAATACCTCTTCTATATTACTTCTACTACTCTTTTTAATAATATGTTAGCTAAATGTATTATAGACTTTATAAAGTTATGAAATAAAAATATAATATATAATAGAAGCCTATATAATATATTTGAAATAAAAATATATATCTTTTATAATTACTATTTTAAGCTTAATATCTTATATTATATATAGGCTGATATATTTTCAATTTGATTAAAAGCTTACACTTTTAAGTATTATTTTAAATACTTAAGTAACTCAACTCTTAATTTATAGTTTAAATAGAAAACTTACTATATTAAAGACTATTTTAGGAATAATAAATATTAATAATTATATCTCTCTAATTAGTGAAATACTATATTTTAAAAATATCATAGTTAAAGATCCTAAAAAGAATAGAAAACAAGTTTTCAAAACCTTTATATTTAAATTTATATATACTTATAAAACCTTCCTCTTAATATTCTATATACATATAATATTCTACTTCTAACTTATAAGTATATATTATAATATATTAGAGTATTAATTAGCCTTCTTTAGTCTTATAATAACTTCCTAAAGTTTCTATAATTAATTACAATTAGCTATAGGTGATATCATATTAATTTAGAAAGTATAATACATTTAGAATAGTAGAAATAATAATTAGACATAAGTTGATAATTAATTTCAAATTGACTATATATATAATTCTTTTTGAGAATACCTTTACGACTTTATATTAAAAAATAATTAATATCTTATTTATACTAATACTTATAGTATTTATATTCATTTTTATTAAATAGAACTTATCTTTCTCTTATTCTTATATATAAGTATTTAAATAAGAAGTATTATATATATAGTAAAATAAGTTATTAGTCTATAAAATATACCTTTAAGGAGGAATGTACTTTATTTAATTAATATAGGTTGAATACTAACCTAAAGATATATTTTATAGTAATATATTAAGCCTTCGTTATAAGTTATGACAATATTAATAGTCTAAATAATAATATTAAAGACTTTCCTTAAGATAATGAATCTACTAATATTATTGAATAATACTAAATATAATATATCTTTAAAGATATAATTACTATATCTTTTAAATAATCTTCAATAATATTTCTTGAATAAATATCCTATTGTCTATAATAGAAGTAAAACTATATGAATCCTCTAAAATTAGGCGGCATTTTACATTTTTATTTAAAGTAGTACTTCTAGTAGTAGAACGTTTAAGAAAAGCATTATAGCCCCTATATTTATATTTATCTTTGAAGGCTATTATTTGAGTATTATCTTTTAAGGCATCTTATTTAATTCAAATACTGCCAGCTTTTCAACTATTAAATATTTATAATTAACTATATCTAAATGAATAGTTAATTCTTTTAAAATTTCATATTTCTATAGGGTAAACTAGTAATAATATATTTTAGTAGTATCTTTTGAATTATTATGTTAAGAATAGTTAATATGCCTATATCCCTTAGTATTATAATATTTTATATAATATTATATAACACCCCTTTTTTATTCAAGTTAATAAATATAGATTGTCTTAGCATCATATTTAATAATATTTATAACTAGGTTTATTGAAATAAGAAAGTTATACCAATTACTTAAAAATAGGAATATCTATAGATACTTCTTATTAAAGAGAGACTATTTACTTCTACATATCTTATAGAAATAGAATATAGACATTCTTGTATTATTTTAAATATCTAGCTATTATATATTTCTATAATATTCTTAACAAGGTAGGATATCTAATTAAATACTATACTTTTAAGACATTTAAGAAGTATTATTATTAATATTATATATGTAGTATAATTTTTTTATACTTTCATTTCGCTATCTATAGTAACATTAACCTGATTTTAAGATTATTAGTAATATTATCTATATTACTCGCTACCCCATACTCTATTTTATTAATATAATAATAGTATTTAATAGTACTTGATTTTTATTAAATATCTTAGTAAAAGTAATATAAGAAGCCCTTAAGGTATATTGGATTGATATATATTAGGATTTTTTCAATTTTACTATTATTTATATAAATATAATATTTCAATCTAAAGACTTCAGATTAGAAGTCAACATAATGAGATTAATAATTTATATTATCTTTATTAAGATATATAATAATATTGATAAGATTAAGTAATATTATATATTCTTCTACTATATATATAAGATTTATTTACTAGGCATAATATACTTAAGAAGTAGAATTTATACTAGCTAAAGCTTAAGTATTAGTACTATCTCTACAAACCTAATCCTACTTAAACTAATTAAAATAAGCTTTACGTAATATATATAGCTATATTTAGTTATATATAATACATACTAGATTTTACCCCTTAATTATATATAATAATTAAGAATCTTTTAATACTAAAGAACTACTAAGCTAAAAATATATATTATAATAGTTTATTATATTTGAAATATTAATATATCTATTAATAATACCCTTCTTCGAATCCTTAAAAAGCCTAATTAAGAATTTACTTAATATAATACTTTTAAAGTAGAGATTAAAGTTTATAATTTATAAACTATATTAATTTTAAGATAACTACTAATTGAAGTTTTATTTTAAAACTTCTTTAAGAGTTACTCTTGAGCGACTTTTTAAAAGCTAAAAAGTATTAGTTAGCTTTTGAAATACTTAAATTAAGTATTCTTAAAGGCTTTCTTCTTATAGAAGTAAACTATAAAGATGATTAATAATTCCTTATAAATATTACTAAAGAGATGTATATAAAAGATATTATAGATTTTATAGAGAAAGATCTAAGAATTTATATGGTTTTCTATAATTTCTATATCTTAAGAATTTAAGAGTACTAATAAAAGTAGTTAAATTAAATTTATATAATAACTTGGATTTTTAGATATATAAATAAAATCGTCTAATATTAATATTATTATATAGAGGAAGATATAGTAATATAAACTATAAATCTCTTTAATTATTTTAGTACTATAAACAACTTATACTTCTAAAATACTATTTTAATATACTATAAAGTATTTTAATCCTTTAGACTTAAGTATTTTATTATTAGAATAATAATTAAAATATACTTTTAAAAGTCATATGATGCTATATATAAAGTTTAAATAGTTAATTATATTTTTTCTATCATTAAAATACTTTAAATCTATAATCTTATAATATTATTAGCTTTCTTACTAATTAAGTCTTGTATAGAGTTTTACGTATTTAGCCCCCCGCCTAATAAGTAGCTTTATATAACGCCTAGTAAGTAATCTCTATAATAGGAAAATACCTTATTAAATACTATAGCCTATTTATATCTCTATAGGTAAATAGAGTTGAAAAAACCTAGTAGTATAACTACTAGTTTAAACCTAGTCCTAACCTAGAAGTATATAGAAGTTAATAAGTAATAGAATAATAACTAGGTATGCAAACGTATTAGTATAAGCCTTATGATAATTAGTAGTAGCTTTAAAGTATTAAACTTACTATAGTAATACTTATAGTATTAACTCATACTAGCTAGGTACCTATTAAGTAATAATACTACTAATATACCTTAATAATACTAGCTATAAACATAAAAGAGAATAATAGAAGACTAGCTAACTATCTTATAATAATACTATTAATAATAATAACAATAAGAACTATTACTATACTTAACCCCTACAACCTTAATATAAATATTAACCTTATAAGAATTATTAATAATTATAAGAACTATAACTATTTTTATAAAAGCCTAAAAGAGCTAGCTTTATGTAAAAGCAACTTTACTACTTTTTCTAGCCCCTTTGAACTAGCTATAACTATATTTAGCCTTGATATATTATTAAAAGATAAATCTATTAGCAAAACTAAAAAAAATAAAATTAAAATAATAAAGAAGATTCTAATACCTAAAAGTAAGGTATTTAAAGATAACTCTAAATACTTCAAATATATCTTAAAGGTAGCCTGTTAAGTACTATCTGAAAAAACATATATATTAAAATCTATTTATTATAGAAGTTACTATTAGTTAATAGTAGGGAAGATATAACCTAAGGTTAAATATATCATGCTATTATATACTATTAGTATAACCTTATTACAATTCAAAAACCTAAAGTAACTATAGCTATAGCCGTTAGCATAAAGTAGGTTGGAGTATAGGTCCTAGCTGAGAGCTAAATGTTCTCTATATAAAACTAAAGACTTTTAAGTCTTATATATAAAACTATATATTTATAATCTAAACCTATTTAAACTTTATATTTCTAAGTAAAATCATTTTAATTATTATAAACGTAATATAATATCCCTCTAAGGTCTTCTTGTATAATAAGATTAACTATAATATATCTAATATTATAATAGAAATTATAATTAATTTTTTAAATATTTAAAGTAATAAGAGATATCTTTAAAGTATAGATAAGTTATTATACTTTTTAAAATATAAGCTAAGCTATACTTTAGTATATTATTACTATATATACTTTCAATTAGTTTATAAATGCTAAATACTAAATATTTCAACTAAAGAGAGAATTCAATAATTACTAGCTTTAAATCTAAACTTCTTGAAGAAAATTCAAACTTTTAAATAAAAGTGATTATGTAGCTAGCTTTCTAACTAAAATAACTATAATACTATATAATAAATATATTATAAAAAGAAACTTTGAAAATACACTCTTTAAGATTGTTTTATTTTCAATTCAAATACTTCAACTTATACATTCTAAGATATAAAATACTTTATCATCTTTTAAAAAGTTTCTATAGGAAATTATATTTAATATAATATATCGTTTATACTTATTAAAAACTATATAGATACTAAGATCTTTATTATAATTAGTAAAACTAAAAAAGTTATATTATATTTATATAATATTACTTTCTATACTTTTTTAATTGTAAACCTTATCTCTTTTTAGTAGTCATAAAAGTAAGACTCCTAATAAAATATTAGGCTAAACTACTTATTTTAATTATACAAGAATAATTATTCTAAAATCATAGTTATTAATATTTAATATAACTAGTAAATCCTTAAATATTATATATTTTATAAGAAATTAATTGTTTTAATAATATTATTAGTATAATATAAGCTTTTTCCTAGATATTACTGTTATTAGTATTATACTATAGATACTATTTAAAAACTTTGAAAAGATAATAAATAGTTTCAATATTAATAATTAAAGTATTTTAGTAAAAAGTGTTTTAATTATTTTAACTTGGCTATATAAAGTATTTTTATTACTAATAGATACTTAAAATATAATAAATACTAATCTCCTTAGAAGATATATAAAACTTATAGTATTAGTAAGGTAAAATGTTGAAATGTTAGGCTATAGGTGTTTACCCTATAGTAGTACTTGACTTACTGTTGAATATTCACTGGAATATTCTACCTCGTTCTTTTACAGGGTACTTACTAGTAATTAACTTTGGTATTTGTAATTACTGATGTAAGCCTGTATTACTCGAATATTCTAATAATTACTAATTAGAATATTCTAGAACTAAGTATAGTATTATAAAAGAAGGTTTTTATGCCTTATTGTAGTATGTATCTAGAAAAACTAATTATAACATTCTTTTACTGAATATAACTATTATTTACTTTTTATATTATATCTTCTTACCCTGAGAATATCTAGTATATATATTTTTAATGTAAGGTATTACTTTACTAGATGTAGGCTACCTGCCTACTTATTTTTTAATAGGTTATGAGCTTAGAGGTGGATTATTTATATTATTCTATTGAATCTCGAGATCCGCTTTATCGAATTAAATGAAATTTGATAATTGAATTATTTAATATATCTCGAAAAGTTCTGACTATTCTTATTGGTTAATGTAATATTTAATATAGTGATATTGTATATATTTATATATCCGAATTTCTTCTTTTCGACTTATTAGTAATCCTAGAGTTACTATTTCGATATTACCCTATTTTTTTTATAGGGTATTTATTCGACTTTGTTGACTTATTCGAATTGATATTTTGAAAATTGAAAAATTGATCTTCTATTGGTAATACTACTTAGTTATTGAGTAGTATTTTAGCCTTACTACTTAGCTAAATTATTAGTTATTTTTAGAAGCTTTTTAGCTAAAAGTATGCTATATTTATAGCTATGGCTGATATTGTTAAGGTTGTTATAGGTTGTTTAATGCTTGAAAAATAGAGGCTTATAGGTATTGAAAACTGGTTTTTTTGGTTTAGTTCCTTAAAGCTATATTTTAAGCTTTTAGATTTATATGATTTTTTTGAAAATAAGGAGGCCTATAAGGCTATAACTGAAAAATAAAAAATTCAGGCTTTATTACTTATATGATAAAATGTTACTATAGAGCTTCTAAGTTTTATTTTCGACTTATAGAACCCCTATACTGCTATAACTATCTTAAAGGCTAGTTATGAGGGTACTGGACCTATATTATAATAATAGCTATATCTCGAATTTCATATGATAAAATTCGAAAATTATAGTTTTTTTATTGAATTTATTAGTACTTTTAAAAGCTACTTATCTAAGTTAGCTACTATAGGTACTAATATTGATGATATTAATTAAAAAACTGTTTTTATAGTAGTTTTATAGTATTTTTACCCTATATGGTTAGAATGTTAAAGGTCTAACTTAAGGTTAAAAGAGTTTCCTACTTTATAGGCTCTTATAGTTGATATTTTAGATGAAAACTATAGGGAAATTGATACCCCTATATAGAATAGTTTTACTAAAAAGCTTTTTAGAAGGTTTTCTATACTTAACCCTTCTGAAGGATCTGAAAAATCTAAAAATGGATCTAAAAGTTCTATTTATAATGCTAAAAAACGCGTTAAAGAAGGAAAATCCTACTGAAAGGATTATTTGAAAATTTCGAAACTTTTTAATAAGTAATAAAAGCCTACTTTTAAAGCTTTTATAACTTCTACTACTTTAGTTATAGTAACTGAAATAGAGCCTAAAGGTTCTAAAAATAAGGTTTTTATAGTACTTATAAGTATTATTTATTAGGAAAATTTACTATTAAGTATTAAAAAGCCTTCTATAAAGTTTATAGATAAAGTACCCCAACCTAATAAACATTACTAGTTTTATAATATAGGCTTTACTGTTTATATAGCTAATAGTCTTTAGTTTTTTACTAAAATGGATATTTTATAGAACCTAGCCCCTGTATTTATAGGTGGGGGTCCTGTAAATCCCTCTAGTATAAGTATTATAGAACTACTTATTTATTATAAGGGTTTTATAAATCTTATAAAATTAACTAATACTTTTTATATTTTAGAATTTCTTATTAATATTTTTTCTGGAGTATTATATTATAGTAAGGGTGGTTTTATTAGGGATAATGTTTTATATGATGCTAAAAGAAACCTTTTTATAGTTCTAAATTTATAGTGTAAGTTCTATTTACTTATAGCTATAAAAGAGCTTATAGAGTTCTTACTTACTAAAGGCTATTATAATTCTCAGTTTTTTTTGTAAAATATAGAAAGAAATTTTCTAAAAATATAGTATAATAGTTATACTTATACTAAAATTGACTAAATTTATAGACAATTCTGATTATAGTTCAGTGGGGTTTATGGTATCTACTAATTGTAATATAAAGTTTATTGAAAATTTAGTTGACTTATCTACTAAAATATAGAGCCCTAAAGTTATAAAAGGCTTTATAGTAGATTTTGAGGTTTTTATAGTTAACTAGGCTTCTAACTTTAAGTCTGAATCAACTACTATTATAATAGAGTAGTGTTGTCGCCTAGGGTATCCTAATTACCCCTTTTTAGTTAAAATAGCTAAAATTATAGAAGGGATACCTATAAATTAGCTAAAAGAAGCTGATTTATAGTGCTCTGACTGTGCTAAAAGCAAAATTATAAGGTAATAATTAAAAATTAGCTATAATAAGGCTATTAAACCATTTTACCAAATCTATATTAATTTAATTAAAGTAAGCCTTATTAGTAATACTAGGAATAATTACGTTATTCTTTATACTGATGATTATAGCTCCTATAGAGCTATAGATTTTATAGCTAAAAAAGACGATATTTTTAGCTATATTATAGCTTAATTAGAATACTATAAAACCTAATTAGAGTTTTATCCTAATACTTTACGCCTTAATAATAGCTGAGAATTTAACTTTAAACTTTTAGAAGGTTATACTAAAAATAGGGGGATTATTATAGAAGCTTTAGTACTTTATACTTCTAAATAAAATAGTATTATAAAGTGTATTAATAGGGTTTTAATTGAAAAAACCTATATTATTTTACTTTTAGAAAGCCTACCTTTCTATATTTAGGACGCTGTTATATTTGTAGTAGTTAAATTAGTTAATTTAATTATTATAATAAGACTTTCAGTTACCCTTTCATAAACTTTAAATAATTTTTTCTTTTTAGAAAAGAATAATAAGCCTAATTTAGAAGATTTAAAGCTTATAGGTACTAAAGTTTTAGTATACTACTTTTCTAAAAAACGTAAAAATAGTGATAAATTCACTATTTTTACCAAAAAAGGCTTCTTTATATCCTATAAAAGTATTTTGAAAATTACTTTTATTTTTATACTAACTAGACTTTATAAATCTAGGTTGGTATTTATAGCTCATTTTAAATTTGTTAATATTATAATAGGGGGGGTATTTTTTATAGATAACTCTAGTATTAATGATTTAGAGCTTACTATAGTAATTATAGAAGTTCTAACTTCTAGAAGGTTTTCTATACTTTATATTTTTACTATTTATTTAGAACCTCAAATACTAAAATAGGCTCTAAATAGTACTAAAAGAGATAATTAGCTTAAGGCTATTTATACTGAAATTAGCTAGCTAATTAATTAAGGGGTTTTTAAGGCTGTTTTTACTAAATAGCTTTATAATAAAAATCCCATGAAAAAACCTATAGTTATAAGATAGGTTTTTAAGTATAAGTTTAACTTAGATGGGACTATAAGTAAATATAAAACCCATTTAGTAGCTAAAGGCTTTCAGCAAAAATATAGTATAGATTATTTTCAGACTTTTACTATAAGCTCTAATCCAGTTACTTTTAGAACCCTATTATCTATAGCTACAATTAACAACTAAGAGATCTACTATATTAATATAGTTAGAACCTTTTTATATAAAGATTTAGAAGAAGAAATTTATATTAAAATCTCTCAACTACCCCTTATCGAACTTTTTAAAAAGTTTCCTAATTTAAATATTATAAGGTTTAACCCTACTTTAAAACAGGTTTTATTACTATTTAAAGCTTTATATAGACTTAAATAGAGCTTTAGATAGTAGCAAAAGAAAATTCGAAAAATTCTACAGGATTTAGGATTTTTATTTTTAAAATCTAATAAGGCTACTTATTATAATAATAGCTTTAAAAATCCTATTTATTTAGTTACTTATATAGATAATTTTTTAATTTTTAGAAAAAATCTAATTACTATAACTAAATTTAAATCTTCTTTTTGAAGATTTATTAATATAGAAGACTTAGGAGAGATATCACATTTTTTAAGGTTTAGTATTACTCGAAATTAAGCCTAAAAAATTCTACAGGTATCTCAGGCCTACTATATTAAGTAGTTATTATCTAAGAATAATTTAATTATTATAAAGTCTTCTAAATTCCCTTTTAATCTTAAAGTTTTAAAAGATTTATTTCTTATAGAAGATAATCCTAATTATAACTTTAAAAAGGATTTATTATAGTAGTATTAGTACCTAGTTAGTAGCCTTATATATACTATAGTTATAACTAGGCTTGATTTAATTTTTTTAGTTACTTTTATTAGTAGGTTTTTATATAGACTTATTAAAAAACTACTGAAAATAGTTATAAATATATTTAGATACCTATCTATTACTACTAATTTAGTACTTACTTATAGAGGGGGCCTTACTATAAATTTAGTAGGCTATACTAATTTAGATTAAGCTAGTTACTACAGTATATGAAAATCCACTAGAAACTATTTATTTACTATAAATAGTAGCCCTATTTCGTAGAAATCGAAAAAATAGTTTACAGTAGTTTTATCTACTATTAAAGTTGAATTTAATAGTCTATAGGAGACTATTAGAGAAGCTAAGTAATTATAAAGCCTACTTATAAAGCTAAATATTCCTATTAAGTTTCTAACTATTTATATTAATAATAGTAAGGTTTTAGCTCTAGCTTATAACCCTAAGTACTACTAGCGTATTAAATATATAGCTATAGACTATTTTTTTACTTGATAAGAAGTTTTATCTAGTAATATAGAAGTTTGATATTTATCAACTTCTGAAATACCTGCTAATGGGTTTACCAAACTTCTTCCTAGCCCTAAATTTACTGAATTTCTTAGGCTTATAGGCTTAACTAGTACTATAAATACTCAGTAATTTTACTAGGATTTCTAGCCTATTTTTAGTATTATTGTTCTATATAGTACTAATTAGGGAATATCTCCTAAAGTACTATAGATTATTATTAGTATTTTAATACCTTTTATAGGATACTACAGATTGGTTACTTATAGTACTTTTTATTTATAAGGTACTTATTTAGGTATTATTTTATAAAGTACTAGTTACCCACTTTTTCACTTATTTATCTTTTACTACTATAAGGTAAAAGAGGGGGTGTTGAAATGTTAAGCTATAGGTATTTACCTTATAGTAGTACTCGACTTACTATTGAATATTCACTGGAATATTCTACCTCGTTCTTTTATAGGGTACTTACTA
>AMCV02000011.1:2131197-2141506 GCA_000350065.2 Colletotrichum orbiculare MAFF 240422
CAATATCATAATTAATAATTTCATAGAAAATATATCAAATCATACTTTTAAGAGATTTATTAATTCAAATTATATAACTATTTAAATAGAAAGATAAGTAATTTAAATCGAATACATAAATAGATATTTAAATACTATTAAGGTTAAAAGGCGTAGATTACTAAAAGTAGTACTTTCTATATAAATAGATAAATATTAAGGTATATAGTAAAAAGAAAAGTTTTTAATATTAGTTATACTATATTATACAGCATATAGTAACTATATATATTACTATATATATAGTAATATACTTTCTATGCCTTACTAGTAATAAATACAGAATGTTTAATACTAACTATAGTTGAATATATAGCAATTAGTAAGTAATTACTATATTATATATCTAAAGCCTTTTATAATACTATATATTATATTATATAATAAGAATAATAATAAATAATTAGAATACTACTTTATACCTATATAGCAAAATCACATATAATATGTATTACCCTCTAGATAAACTAATACTTTCTAAAAATAAACTCTATTTAAATACTAATATTATAAAATTCCCTACTTTCTATAGAATCCAAACTTTCTATATTTATTACTATTTATATTTATATTAATATTATTCTCAGATATCATTCTAAATAACTTATTCTTTCATAATTAAGAGTTATTAATTCCCCTTGACTTTCTACTAATTACTTATTACTAATTTAATAGATACTAAGTACTTAGTACTAATTATAGCTAAATATATAATAATGTTGGTTCATCTAGAGGGTAATATATACTATATATAATCTTGCTATATAGGTGCAAAGTAGTGTTCTAGTTATTTGTTGTTATTATTATTATGTTATGTAGCGTGTAGCTATATATATAGAAATAGGGCTTATATAGCTTATATAGCTATATAGCTATTTAGCTATATGGCATATATAGGCTATATAGGCTGACTATTTACCTAATGGCGCTATGGGAGCCTTATGATAGATAAACCTACAAATAATTAGTAAGTAATTATTAGACTATAAATCTAGTGTTTTAAATAATACTATATACTATATAATATAATAGTAATAATAATGAATAATTAGAATACTATTTTATATTTATATAGTAAGATTATATATAGTATATATTATCTTCTAGATAGACTAACAATAGTAAATACTTAAGAAAAACTTTAATATAATATCTTTATATAGGTAAATAGCTACAATAACCTTTAGTATTTTATATCAACAAAGAAATAGAGACTATTTCAAATATTTGCTTCTAAGGTAGACCTACCTAGGATCGGGGCACTAGGTTGGTTCATAGCTCACCGCCGACACTCCCGAGCTACACAGGCCGCCATCTTGAAACCCCTACATTCTAGCGCCAGCGTCTTGGCTGTTTAAAACCCCCACGCTGTGCTTCTCTATGTAATCGTAGTGATGCGCGGCATGTTCTCGGCAGATGATGTTTGTTCTTGTCAGCCTGTCAACAACCCCATTCTATATGTAAAAGATCCAAGCTTGCTCGAGCGGCCTCCTTCTCGTCAGTTTCTTCCATCACCTCCGAGCTGGCGGACCAGTTCCACCCCTGCCCATTGCAATGGTTGTCGCCCTCGGCGATGCCACCGCCAATGCGGCGTCGCCTGGCATCAACACGACCAAGGGAAAGGAGCTGCCCTCCATATCACGCCGTCAGGTTGAGGCGCTGATTGCTCAAGGCAAGGTCATAATCATTGTCGACCAGTTCGTGCTGAAACTCGATTCTTGGCTGGCCTACCATCCTGGCGGCGACAAGGCCCTCCGCCACATGGTCGGTCGAGATGCTACCGACGAGGTTACCGTGTACGTCTCGCAGTCACCGTGAAGGTGCTCTAAACCTTGCTTCGACCAAACGAACCCAAAACTGACACAGCATCGCGTCCGTGCAGGTTGCACTCCGCCGAAGCCAAGGCCATGATGACCCGCTACAGAATCGGCACTATCCAAGGACATTGGCGGAATTTTCTGCCTCCAATTCAAGGAGGCAGATTCAGAACTTTGGAACTGGGAAGCGCTGAGGTCGACGATGCCGACGTTGATGACGACTCCGTTCGGTTCTTTAGAGCCTCTTCTCCGAGTGACGTAAGCTCACGGGAAGTCTCCCCCGTCTTCGATGCGGCAGTAGGGAGCCTCCGTCAAAGACACGACGTTGGGCACATGGCCAGCTCAGCTTCCATCTCGTCTGTCACCTCAGACGGCGGGGACGACGGCGATAAAATAGACGGCACTGCCTTCTTAGATGCTGAAACCCGCAAAAAGATTAGCCTCGATCTTGACAAGTATCCTTCCCTCGACGACCAGACACAGTCTGAAATCGTACGAAAGTACAGATTGCTGGATGAGCGCATCAAGGCCGAGGGACTTTACGACTGCAACTACCGCGCCTACGCCATCGAGCTGACGCGCTACACCTTGCTCTTCGCCGGCATGCTCACTTTCCTCCGCTGGGGCTGGTACGTTCCGAGCGCTGCTTGTCTGGGGTGCTTCTGGCACCAACTGGTCTTCTCGGCTCATGACGCAGGACACATGGGCATCACACACAATTTCCACATCGACACATGTATCGGCATCTTCATAGCCGACTTCATGGGCGGTTTATCTATTGGCTGGTGGAAACGAAATCACAACGTTCATCATATTGTCACGAACTCCCCGGAGCATGATCCGGACATCGAACATATGCCCTTCTTTGCCATTTCACATCGCTTCCTTGGGAACCTCACGTCGTCCTACTACGAGCGCATCATGGACTATGACGCCGCCGCCAAATTCTTTCTTTCCGTGCAGTCATATCTGTACTATCCCATCCTGTGCTTTGGCCGGTTCAATCTGTATAGGCTATCCTGGGATCACTTGATTTTCAGGCGAAGCCCCAAAAAGGGAATTGCCTGGTGGCACCACTGGGTCGAGGTTGCCGGCCAGGTCTTTTTCTGGGTCTGGTTTGGTTACGGTATTGTCTACAAGTCCATCCCTAGCAACTGGGATCGTTTCATCTTCGTTATGGTCAGCCATGTGCTGCAATCACCCCTACATTGTCAGATCACACTCTCGCACTTCGCCATGAGCACGGCCGATCTTGGCCCGCATGAGTCTTTCCCACAGAAGATGCTGCGTACGACAATGGACATTGATTGCCCGACCTGGCTGGACTTCTTCCACGGCGGTCTGCAGTTCCAGGTTGTCCACCACATGTATCCGCGAATCCCACGCCACAACTTGCGCAAGACGCAACGGTTGGTTCAAGAATTCTGCAACGAGGTCGGCATCCCCTATGCCTTGTACGGCTTTGTAGAAGGCAATAAGGATGTCATCGGACGGCTAGCTGAGGTATCACAACAAGCAGCTGTTTTGGCAAAATGTCAGAGAGCTGCGGCCAGGAGCGGAGATATCCTCTATGGTCATCATTAGTATGACGTTTAGGCTCGTTCGTCCGCCTCATCGTTCGGACGGCTAGCTGAGGTATCACAACAAGCAGCTGTTTTGGCAAAATGTCAGAGAGCTGCGGCCAGGAGCGGAGATATCCTCTATGGTCATCATTAGTATGACGTTTAGGCTCGTTCGTCCGCCTCATCGTTGCAATTGAACATTGCGTACCGGTATGCTCCGGGGCGGTGAGGTCACGAGCCGTGAGATGGAAAGTATACCAGAGAAAAGTAGAACTATAGACTCGCCGAAACCACGCAGCCCGCTTCGTTTGGCTAGATACGCTACGAGAAGCAGAGCTTGATCACCTAGATCCATTACGTACCCACTTGGGATGCATGGCGCTCCATCGGTGTCTCAATTGAAGTTACCGGAGATGATGTCCACAACTCTAGAAGGGGTCAAATTAGACCAGGCTGCCTGTTAAATTCACCTGGCATGACTTGATAGCTCTTTTTTACTAACTTCTTTTTGCGTCTGCTGTGAGTATAGCGATGATAACAAGCTAGTAAGGAGATAGCGTAGCAGTAAGATAATTTTGTAATAAATATAATTATAACTAAATCGATATAAAGAATTTAATATAATTGTCGGTTCATCCGTCACAAGCTGCCACGCCATGGCGCTATCGGGTAAATAGTCAGCCCGTACAGCCCGTACGTACCACATAGCTAATAATAGCTATATAGCCATACAAGCCATATAGGCCTTATTTCTACATATATAGCCACGCCCTATATAATATAATGATAATAATAATAACAAATAACTAGAATACTACTTTATATCTATATAGTAAGATTATATATAGTATATATTATTCTCTAGATAAATTAATACTAATTAGTAGTTAATCTTTCTATTACTACTATACTATAAATAAGTAAGAAGTATCTAGTAGAAGAAGTATTTATAACCTTACCTATAGCTTATAGGTAAAAGATTATAAGATTATTCTATTTAGATATTTTAAGTCTTTTCTATCTTAAGATCTTACTAGGAAGCTTTAAACTATATACTAACTCCTTATAGATAACTATAATTATAATATTAATAATTATGCTTAATTTAGTCTGAAATAAGGTATTTCCTAATAGCTACTATTAAAAAGCTAATAATTATTTTTAATTTTTATTTATAAGAATATATTTAATAAATATAATAATTCTCTTAAACCTTATAACCTTTTTCTAATTACTAGAGTTTATAGTATTTCTAGCTTCCTATAGATATTTTAGATCCTTCCTAATTCCCACTAAAGCTTTAAATTATATATTAAACTTCTTATAAATAGCTACTATTAAGATATTAATAACTATACTTAATATAGTTTTGAAATAAGGTATTCTATATAGTTATACTAGGTTTAGGCCTTTAGTATAGCTAAAAAGAGCGCGTTTAGTAGATATATTTTCAAGTCTCCTATATAGCTTCTTAAGACCTCTTTGTATAGCTTAGACAACTACCCTCTCCTATAACTCTTAAGGTTCTATAAGGGTAATATAACAACTATTTTTTCCTATAACCCTTAAGGCTCTATAAGGGTAATATAGCTATACTAACCTCTTGAGGTATAGCTTATAATAAGGGCTTTCTCTTATAGCTTCTAGTAATAACTCTAGAGACTACTAGAAGGTAATATAGTTATACTAACCTCTTAAGATATAGCTTATAGTAAAAGCTTTTTCCTATAGCTTCTAATAATAACTCTAGAGACTAATAGAAAGTATATAATATTACTAACTTCTTGAAGTAATATTTTTATAGCTACCTTAAGCTTGAATAGAGCTTTATACTCCTTTAATTTCTAATATCTATTTAAAGAGATCCTAGCGATTAATATAATTATTATAATCATATAGAAAGATAGATAGGTAATAGGATTAATAGTAAAAAAAGGCTATTAAAAAAGATAGTATTTTATAACTAGCTATTTAGGCTTTTTATAATTAGATAATATCGTTATAATATAAATAAAAAGTCGTTAGTATTAGTTTATTTATTATAAGCTGCTATGTTATAGTGCTATTAGGTAAATAGTCAGCCTATATAGCCTATATATACTATATAGCTAATACTAGCTATATAGCTATATAGGCTATATAAGCCTTATTTCTATATATATAGCTACGCGCTATATAACATAACAATAACAACAACAACGAATAACCAGAGCACTACTTTGCATCCATATAGCAAGATCACATACAGCATGCATTACCCTCTAGATAAACTAACAATAATACTTTAAAACCTCGTAAAATATAGAGGTTTTCTATAGAAAGAGTGAGCTATCAGATTATATTAATAGTTATTTATAAATTATGAATTATAATTTATTTTATTTGAATTTCAAAATATATGAAGTTGTTCGATTGATTATACTAATATTTAACTTGTATTCTAGACTTAGAAAATTAAATATATTATAATTATATTAAGAGATTACTGTTTATTGCTAGATTTATTTCAATATTTAGAAAACCTTTATTTCTATTTATTCTAATAGAAGTAATAGAGAGTTTTATAACGTTTCTATATTAAGATATTATATAAAGACTATTTGATAAATATATAGTAATTTAAACCTTTTACTTCTCGTAGTATTTGTTGAACTAGTAATAGGTAACTAGTAAAAAGTTAAGGGGAAGTAACAACTCTTAATTATTAAAGAATAGGTCATTCAGAATAGTATCTGAAAATAGTATTAATATTAATATAAATAGTAATAATAATAAGAAGTTCGGGTTCTATAGGAAGTAGGGAACTTCGTAATATTAATATCTAAATAAAGTTTATTTTCAAAAAAGTTAACTATATATTATATAGAGCTTTCAACTCTATTATACTCAGGCTACTAAGTAGTCTATTTACTAAATATTCTAATATTATAATTTAATTAATTTAAAGTATAAATGATTAAAGAAGTATAACCTTAACTTTAACAATTAATTTTCTATATTAAATAGAAAATATAGAGTTATAAGAGTAAAAGAGAATATTTAAGCTTTTAAATATTTAAAATAAGTTATTAGGATAAATATGAGTAATAGTTAAATAGTTAGAATTCTAATATCCCCCTTTAAAATATATAAGATAAATAAATCTTTTATAGTTTAAAAAGTAGTAAAAATTCTCAAAGTTATATAGGAAAAATAGAGAAAAATCTTTAAAAGATTAAAATTTAAAAAACCTAAAACCTAGAAAAGGAAAAAACTTTAAAATAAGGAAAAGAAATTAGGAAATATTAGAAAAACCTAAAACTAATAAAAAGTTAAAAAAAAGATTAATCCTCGGAAAATAGACTATTAAGACTATTTCCTTTATAAAAAGGCTAAATATTAAAATTATTCTATAAATTCTTCTTAAAAATATTATTAAATTTAACTCAACTTAAAGGCTTCGTTAAAAACTCAGCTATATTATTATTCATATTAATATAATAGAGATTAATCTGATTATCTCGAATAAGATTTCTAATATAGTAATAATAAATATTGATATACTTAGCCTTTTTATAGAATTTAGTATTTTCAACAAGCTTTTTGACTAGTTAATTATCTATAAACATAATCGGTTTATTAATAATTCTAAATTCTAAAGTTTTATTAATAAAACTATAATTATTATATAAATAGGTAGCTTTTTAGTGATATCTATTAGAACTATGTACTTAGCTTTACGAGTAGATAAAGCTACTAGTTTTTACTTAGCTAAATTATAATTTATAATATTATAAAAGTCTAGGTAAAATATATATACTGAAGTAGATTTTCTATTATTAATATTTCTAGCTAAATCTGAGTTTATAAACCTAAATAAATTAAAGAAAGTAATATAATTATAATTATAAATTAATTTGTAATCTAGGTTTTTTTTAACTAACCCTATGTCTTATTAAAAGTAATAAAATATTTTTTAGAAAGATTTAAAGAAACTCAAGAGTAGGTAGTAATAGTTAGAATGATATCTAGCCTAGTTTTTAAAGCTAAATATAATAAAGCCCCTATTTCTTTTTAATATTCTAATATCTCTTCTTTAGTAGTATTATCCTTATTAATAAAGAATTTAACTTTATTATCTATTAGAGTATTAAAACTATAGATATTCTTTTTATTACATTTAGTAAGAATTTTACTAGTATATTTAAACTAATTTATTTCTATACTTTTATTTTTATAATTAATAATTAAATTATTACTTCAAAGAATATTACATTCTCTTAAATCTTAGAATTTTATATCTTTTTTAAAACTACTATAAATATATTCTAAAGTAGTAGTATTATTAGCTTTTAATAGTATATCGTTAATATAATATATTAAAATAGGTAAATATTTACTTTTATTAAGAGTAATATTGAATATAAATATTCCTTTATTATAAAGAGATACTTTAAAACTAATCTTACATAAGATAGATTTAAAATATAAACACTAAAGCCTAGGGTTCTATTTTAACTTATATAAAACCTTATTTAATAAATAAATAAAATGCTAATTCTTATAATTAGTATTATAAATTAAACTTTTAAAATATTTATTATAAATATAACTAGTAGATAACTTAATATATATCTTTTTATCTACTTTTATATAAATAAATATAGTAGTAATATTGTACTAAATTAAAATCTAGTTATAATAAATAGATATAATTAATATATATCTATGATTTTTAGGCTTAGAAGTAGTACTAAAAGTTCCTAAATAATTAATACTAAAGTATTAGTTGAAATCTTAAGTAATCTATCTAGTTTTACATATAGGATTACTAGGATCCTAATTATTAGGTTTTATTTTATAAATCCATCTACCTCTTAATATATTAATATTATTCTTTTTAATAAAAGAAATATTAGGTAGTAGTATAATAGTCTAAACTTCTATAGATTTAATAGATTTAACTTTTTTATTTATAGTTTAAATCTAATTATTATTAAACTGAGAACTTATAGTTTTTAAAAACGTAGTTAGTTCGTCTAGAATATTAATTAACAATATATACTTAGTAGTATGAAAATTGCTATATTTATTAATAAATAAGTTATTATTATAATTATATTAATTATAATTAGTATAAAAAACTAAAGAAAGATAGTCTTTAATTATAAGAAGTATACTTTTTTTATATAAATACTATTTATAATCTTTTTTAATTTCTAGATTTAAAGAAGGAATTTCTATAGATATAGTAAACCTTTTATTAAAATTCTTATTACTCTTTATAATCCTATTAGGATAGGTTATTAAAAAACTACTTAGCTTTTTATTAGGAGAAGGATTTAAATTATTATTACTATTATTAACTTTCTTAAGAAGAAGAAAATAACTAGTATTTTAGTAGAATTATAAACTCTATTGAATTTGATAATAATTAGATTTTAAGAAGAATTATTAGAATTAAATTAGTTAGACTTATTTTCTTTACTAAGTTAACTAGACCTAGTAGTTATAGTATTATTAAAGATAGATAACTCTTTTTCTTATTGAGAATTAAATTAATTTTTAAGAATATTTATATTTCTAGACTAAATAGTATTATAAACTTGAAAATCCTAAACTAAATAGATATTATAGTTATAGGTAATTATAATACCTTTTTGTACTTTTAGATTAAACTTCTTAGAGTACTTATTTTTAATTTTATAGTAAAAGATACTACTTTATACTTTTAAATTTCTAATAAAACATTTCTTTTTATTTTTTAATTTATATAGAATTTTAAACTTAATAGACAAATAAAGTATTCTATTATAAATATAGGTAGAAGCTAAGATAGCTAACTTCTAAAAATATAAAAGTAAACTAGAATTATGAAGAAGGGTTCTAGTTTTATTGATTATAATTCTTATATTTTTTTTAATTAAACTATTAGGCTTATAAATATAAGGTAGTTTTATATTATAAATAATATTATTATTAAGATGAATGATTTTTATTCTCTTATTAGAGAACTTAAGGCTACTATTTATATTGATTTCTTTAACTTTCTTATTATTATTATTATTAGTTATATTAATAAAATCTTCAAAAGCTAAGGTAATTTCTTTAGAGTTTTTATTTCTTAATAAATTTCTCTAGATAAATCTACTATACTTATTTATAAATAAGATAAGATATTTATAGTAATTATAAGTCTCTAGTAAAATAAGTCTATAAAAGTCGAAATTAATATAATCAAGATATTTAAACTTCTTAAAAGTATTTGAATCTCTATTAACTTTATTTATAGATTTACCTTTAAGATAAACTTTATAAATAGGTAGTTTATTATTTTTTGAATATTTATAATTAATATTATTTATTATATTCTTAATTAATTTCATAATACTACTAGTATAGCTCATTTTATTATACTATAGTATCAAATTATTAATATTAGTAATATTAGTTGTTGGTTTACAACTAGTAAATATTATAATTAATTAATTGTATAAATAGTATGTAATTAGTTATCTCTATTTATAATATCTATATTGAGGTTATGATACGTATATATACGCCACATACTATAAGGATAAATCTATATCATAATCCCTCTACTCTTATTAGTTTAAATAAGTAAGTTAACTACTTAGTTACTTATTACTATAACTTTAGCTATTTTAGTACTATAGTTAACTTAATACTAGTAATACTCTTTTTAATAGCTAAAGTATATTAAATATTAAAACTAGTATAAAATATAAAAGTAGTATAAAATGTAACAATAGTATAAAATGCAAAATAAATATAAGATTACTTCTAATTATATAAATCCTTTTAAATATACTAAAAACCGCAAAAATACTATAAATAGTATTTTTCTATAAAAATATACTTTTTATTTAATATTATATTAGATGCTTTAAG
>AMCV02000011.1:2158910-2172827 GCA_000350065.2 Colletotrichum orbiculare MAFF 240422
ATAAATTTTAGATTAATATAGTATTATTTATAATTAATCTTAACTAGTTATAGAAATTTCAGGATATTACTATAGAACTAAAGAAAGCTAATTAGTATTTAGATATATTATAATATATATCTATAAATTAGAAGTAGAATATTATATTTATATAGAAGTTTAATAAGAAAGCTTTCTAGATATATATAAATTTAAATATAAAAGCCTTGAAGGCTTCTTTTTTATTCTTCTTAGGGTTTTTAGTTATAATATTTCAAAATATAATATTTTACTAATTAGAGAGATATAACTACTAATATTTATTATTTTTAAAATAGTTTTTAATATAGCGAGTTATTTATTTAAACTATAGGTTGAAACTAGGGTTACTTAAGTATTTAAAGTAATATTTAAAAGCTTAATCTTTTAGTATAATTAAGAATATATTAGCTTATATATAATATAAGATATTAAGCTTAAGGTAGTAATTATAAAAGATATAGATCTTAGTTTTAAATATATTATATAAACTTCTACTATACTTTATATTTTTATTTTATAATTTAATAAGATTTAGAATATATTTAGTTAAAATATTATTAAAAAGAATAATAGAAGTAAAATATAAAATATACTTATAATACTCCTTTTAGTATTAGAAAACTTTTAAAATAGTTAAATATAAAGTTAATAAGACTAATTATTATAATAGAAATCTCTTATCTTATACTATAGATATATAAGCTATTTAAATTCGTTATAAGTATCTCTTTTCAACTTCTTATTATAAAAGTATTATTAATATTATATATTTAATTTTAAATTAGGTATTATAGAAAGATTATGTAAAATCTAACTCTTCTTATATTAAGTCATCAACCTATTTAGAATACATTTTAAAATTAGTCTTAAAGTTAATATAGTATTTTAGAATTTCTTAAAGCTCCTCCTAAGTCTATAGAATAAATTCTTAATATTAAAATAAATAGTATAGTATTATAAAGATTTAATTACTATTTATATTAACTTGAATATTATATACTATAAAGTAACCCTATTTGACGTAGTAGTTTAACGTCTAGCTGGTTTTTACTGTTTTATAGTAAGAGTAGTAGGTTTAAATCCTGCGGCAGGTAATTATAACTAGTATTCCTACTAGTTATATAAACTAAGTATAGTAATTACTACTAATTATTAGTTCTTACTAGTAGTTATTAATAACTAGTAGTTATTAATAGCTAGTAATAGGTATTATAGCTAGCTAGTATTAGTATTATATAACTAACTATAATCCCCTAAAGGGTAATTATAATAGATATAAGTATATATATACCTTCTATTTATTAGTTATTATATTAACTAACTATATTATTACTACTTAAGGTTTCTTCTATTTAAATAGTTCCTTAGAACTAGTAGTATCTATAGGGTAAATAAAATAAGAGGTAATTACTAAGTATAGCTTCCTTTAAAGGGTCCTAAGAGGCATATAATTTTAATTAGATTAAAAACCTTCAGTACAACTAATACTATAAAGTAATCTTTAAAATAACATAATATAAAGATACTCATAAGTTATTATATTATGAAAAGCTAATCTTTAAAATTACTTTTAAATATCTAAAAGAATTCTAAACTATAAAGTCTTATATATATATAGAAAGTTATTTAATATATTATATAAATAGAAACCTTTATAGAATCCCTATTTATAATATTCTTATAATTAAGATTAAGAATTCAACTAAAAGATATTAGATTAAAATATTAATAAAGTTTTATAAAGATAGAGATGCCTAAAGATACTATTATTATAAGTATAAAAATATTTAAAATAAATATCTTACTTATAGTAATTAATTTAAATACTATTATAAAAGTAGAATAATATTAGAAGAACTTTTAAGAAGCTATATAGATCCCTGAAGGAGTTAAAACTAGAAATACTATAAACTCCTAATATTAAAACTCTAGTAATAGCTTAAAGAGGATTATTATATTAACTAAATACATTCTTAAAGGTAAAAACTAAAGGTAGTTATTAACCTCTTAATAATAACTATTAGGAAGTACTTTATTTTAAAACCAAATTAAATATAGTTATTAGCATTATATTAATAACTATTTATAAAAAATGAATATGTAATTCAAAAGCTTCGAATGAAGTCTTAAGATAGGAAGAATCTAAAGCATCTAAATAATGAATCTTATAATTCTATATTTTATATAAACCTTAGATATAAGGTTTTATAATTACTTTTTCTTTTATAATAAGTTTTATTAATCTATAGTATAGTAATATAATAGATAGATTAATTACTAATTAGTATTAATTTATCTAGAGGGTAATAAATACTATATATAGTCTTACTATATAAATATAAAGTAGTATTCTATTTATTTATTATTATTATCCCTTTATTATATAGTATAAAGCGCTATATAAAGCTCTAGATGTATAGTATAGTAATTACTTACTAATTACTATATAATTAACTATAATTAATACTAGATACCTAGTACTTAGGACTAGGGGGCGTAGAAGGTATACTGCTATATATATAGCAACATATATAGTTACTCCATGCCCTATAGTAAAACGCGACTAATAAATATATATAGCTAAAAGTACTTATTAAAATTATAAAATTAAGAATCTTTATAAACCTCTTAGAAATAGAATAAAATAGAATAATTATAAGAACTAAATATTCCGTAACTTATTATTCTTCTATAATCTTTATAACACAACCGAAATCTCCTTGAAATCTAAATAGCTAATTGTAAAAAGATAACTATAAGATAGGTATAGAAATATCTAGTTATAACTATTAAAAAGGTTAACATGAGGTAAGTATAGTAACTATAGCTATAAGGGGTTTAGCTTTAGATTAACTAGGGGCTAGCTGCAGTAGTTAGTAGGGCTAAGAAGGCTAAAGTTATACTTTAGGGCATAAGATGTCTACTAATAGTCGCAATAGAAAGCAAGCTATCAGCCCCTCTTATAAAATAATCTATAGATATTAAATAATATATGAAATCTGATACTACTTCTAAAACTATATAAATCTAAAGATTTTTTGGTAAACTGAGAAAGATAATTACTAATCTTAAATTAATATAAGTAAATAATACTATATTAATTATATAAATAAATAATACTATATTAACTATATTTACTGGAAAAAAGAGCTTAAATAATGAAATAACATTTGTCCTAATTGATAATTACTTGATAAGGCAAATAGTAATCTAAAAAGAAGTAATTTTGTAATATACAAAAACTACTAATAATATTCCTCATAGCTTTATAAAGCCTTTTAGAGAATTATTATTCAAGTAAATTAGAAGGTTTATAAGTTTGAAAAGATATAAAAGCTTAGGAAATAATACTAAAATAGTAAAACTATTACTTTAGTAAAGAGAATTATAATAGAGGGATTTTAAAGTATTCTATAGGAAATCCCCCGGATTTCCCAGAAAAATACTATTCTAGATTTTTCTACGAAAGAACTACAAAAACTAGAAATAGAAGCAGAATAACTTAAGTTCTAATAATAGATATAAAGTTGATAGCTATCAAAGTATATAGTATTACTATTAAAGCTATACTATATAACTATATAACGAAACGGTTTATCTTTTATATTTAGTATTAAAGAGACTATATTTATTATATTAACAACTACTTTCTATTCCTAATCCCTATTTATAGTTTGTATCATAGTAATAAAGTGCTATATAATATTAATTACTAGCTATTGATACTTATCACTAGCTACCAGTAATTGTTATTAGTTATGAATAGCTATTAATCAAAGCTAGTAACTAGTAGTTGTTATTATACTTAATACATATAGCTACAAGGTTAATAACCACTGGTTATACTTACCTACTATAGAATTTAAACCTACTACTCTTACTATAAAACGGTAAAAGCTAGCTAAATGGTAGACTACTATATTAAGTAGGTATTAAAGTAAGGTTATATAGATTTCCAAGTAAATTTAATAAGTAAACTATATACTTTGGTTTAAGATAAATTGTAATATTCCTATTCTACTTTATAGATAGTACTATCAAAGCTCAAGCACTAATAATCTAGATATACTAATATACTAAAATAGATAGCACTATAATATAATAAGTAACTAGAAAGTTCGAGGCCGGAGATGAAGTATAGTTATTGCTATATTATATTAAGATAAATTAAATAAATAAGAATCTTAATTAAGTAGTTTCTAAATATTAAATTATCAATATAGTAAATCTACCAATATTATATTAGATATCTTTAAAAGTTTCTTCCTAATACTCTATATTAAGTTTTATTCAGTAGGTTGTAGATAGCCTATTACTGTTTCAGTAATATATAAGTAAATACCTTAACTTTATTTTTATTCTTTTTAGGGAAAGTAGTAAAGCCTAAGAAGAATATAAACTTGAAGAGATATTAGTAATAAAGAATATCTTATAGTAGCACTATAATTATAATATATTAAATAAGTAGAACAGTGATAATACTGCTATATAAGAATCTTTAGAGGTTTTTATTGATAATGAAATCGTATTATGATTTGACTTATAATGTAGAGATATCATTAAAAATGATGAATTAAAAATAGTTTACTAATAATACAAAACTATATATATTGTAGGCCAAGTAAAGTAATAATTCCTAGGAAGTATATATAATTAATTATAAACTTTATTCATCAGACATTAGACAAATAAATGCAATAGAAAGATGAGTATTATTGTATGACTCTTTATATTCCTAGTAATACCTCTTTCTTTTATTACTATCTTATTCTTCATTTTCCTTTTTATTAGGAATAATAATAAGTAATACGTATTTATAAGTCAAGTATTACTAATATGAATAAGAAGTAAGAAATATAGAACAGTAGTAAATAGACGAGCTCGTATTAGTGGGGGTAAGAGTATGCTTATAATACTAGTAAAGTATAATATAACTACTAGAATATATTTGAATCTTTTACTGTAGAAAGGTTAATATACTAAAAAGAGGAAAAAAGAAAGAGAGAGATTGAATATTATTTTTATTATATTATCAAGATGAGTAATAATGAATTTAAAAGTCAAAGTAAAAGTAAACAAAGAGGTCTTTTTAATATAGAGAGAAAAAGTAGTAAATCTTATAGTTATATAAGCTAGAGATATTTATTAGGAATAATAGAGATATTTATTCTAATACTAAATCATAGTAGAAACCTCTAGTAAAAGAATATAAGTATGGTAGTTTTTAGTAATATCTTTCTTATTATTAGCTAGGATTATTAGAGTAATAATCTATTTACTTAAAGTAATAAAATAATTAACTTAATAGTTGGTAATATATAATTGAAAGGTAATAATAAAGAAATAAGAGTTCTTCTTATATTTATTCTTTAAGTTTAGATATTAATAGCAGGATTGATTATAATTTAATATATAACTCTCAAAGAAGCTGTTTCTAGTATGTTTAGAGTAGTAATGAAAATAAGTTGAAATCATTATATTAGGAAATCGGTTTTCCTTCTTATTAGAATTATTATCAATAATATAGTTATTATGAGTACAAATAGTAAGCTTAAAAGAAATATTATAGTAAAAGGTATTATTATTAAGGAGTCTAGAATTAGTAGTAATAGTGGTATATATAATAATAGAATATATATAAAAAAGAAATAAAGATAAGGGAGTAGCGAAATAGTAGTGTTAGAGTAAGTATAGAATAGAAAATAATATAATTCTAGAGAAAGGAAGGTAAAACTATATAAGGAAAGAAAAAGGGGTTTTCTCATAGATTAATAGAAAGAAGAGTATAATAAAGAATGAGTTTGGAAAAATATAATATGAATCTTCTTAGTAATAAGACTATTCTATATTACTAGTATTTAAAAAAGATATTTTAGATAAAGCATTTTAATTAGTTAAGCTAATTTAAATAATTAAGAGTTATAGGTATATTGTTGAAGTAGTTAGTAGTTAGTATTATTATAATAATAGAATAGAAAGGTAATAGAAAATATATTGTGAATCCTAGTTTTAGGGTTTATATAAGATATTACTATTAGTATTTTGTACAATTACTATTAGATTTATTCTAATATATAACTTCTATTTCTATTATTCTAATAGAAGTAATAAGAGGTTCTATAATACTTCCATATAAATAAATCGGATAAAAATCTCTCTATAAATACATACTTATCTTACCTTTTTGCCTTTAGTAGTTCTTAAGTAAATAAGGTAAAAATATAGAGGTTTATTCTTTTATAAGGTTGTTGAACTAGTAATAGGTAACTAGTAAAAAGTCAAGGGGAATCAACAACTCTCAATTATTAAAGAATAGGTTATTTAGAATGATATCTAAAAATAGTACTAATATTAATATAAATAGTAATAATAATAGGAAATTCTAGTTCTATAAAAAGTAGGGAACTTCATAGTATTAATATTTAAATAGAGTTTATTTTCAAAAAGGTTAACCTTATATCATATAAAACTTTTAACTCTATTATACTTAAGCTACTAAATAGTCTATTTACTAAATATTTTAATATTATAGTCTAATTAATTTAAATTATAAATAATTAAAATAGTCTAACCTTAATTTTAATAGTTGATTTTTTATAATAAATAGAAAACATAGGGTTATAATAATAGTAGTAAATACTTAAGCCTTCAAATACTTAAAACAAGTTATTAAGATTAATAGAATAATAGCTAAATAGTTAGAACTCTAATATCCCCCCTTGAAATATATAAGATAAACAAATCTTTTAAAATTTAAAAAATAGTAAAAACTCTAAAAACTATATAGGAAAAATAGACACAAATCTTTAAAAAGATTAAAATCTAAAAAACCTAAAACCTAGAAAAAGTTTAAAGGAAAAGACTTCAAAATTGAGTAGAAAAAATCAGAAAAAATCAGAAAAACTTAAAACTAGTAAAAAGTTAAAGAAAAGATTAATCCTTAGTAAATAGACTATTAAGACTATTTCTTCTATAAGACGGTTGAATATTAAAATTATTCTATAAAATCCTCTTAATAATATTATTAAATTTAACTCGGCCTAAAGGCTTCGTTGAAAAATTAGCTATATTATTATTTATATTAATATGATAGAGATTAATCTAATTATTTCAAATAAGATTTCTAATATAGTAATAATAAATATTAATATACTTAGCTTTTTTATAGAATTCAGTATTTTTAGTAAGCTTTTTAGCTAATTAATTATCTATAAAAATAATCAGCTTATTAATAGCTTTAAATCCTAAAGTTTTATTAATAAAACTATAGTTATTATATAAATAAATAGCTTTTTTAGTAGTATCTATTAGAACTATATATTCAGCTTTATAAATAGATAAAACTACTATTTTTTACTTAGTTAAACTATAACTTATAATATTATAAAAATCTAAGTAAAATATATATACTAAAGTAGATTTTCTATTATTAATATCTCTAGCCTAATTTGAATCTATAAATTTAAATAAATTAAAAGGATTAATCTTATTATAATTATGAATTAATCTGTAATTAGGATTCTTTTTTAAGTAACTCTATATCTTATTAAGGGTAATAAAATATTGTTTAAAAAGATTCGAAGAAAATCGAAAGTAGGTAATAATAGCTAGAGTAATATCTAGCCTGGTTTTTAAAATTAAATATAATAAAGCTCCTATTTCTTTTTGATATTCTAATATTTCTTCTTTAGTAGTATTATCCTTATTAATAAAGAATTTAGCTTTATCATCTATTAGAATATTAAAACTATAAATATCCTTTTTATTAAACTTAAGAAGAATTTTATCAATATATTTAAACTGATTTATTTCTATACTTTTATTTTTATAATTAATAACTAAATTATTACTTAAAAAAGTATTAAACTCTCCTAGATCTTAGATTTTTATATCTTTCTTAAAACTACTATAAATATATTCTCAAGTAGTAGAATTATTAGCTTTTAGTAGTATATTATTAATATGATATACTAAAATAGCTAAATATTTACTTTTATTGAGAGTAATATTAAGTATAAATATTCTTTTATTATAAGGAGATATTTTAAAACTAATCTTATATAAGATAGATTTAAGGTATAAATACTAAAGCTTAGGATTCTATTTTAACCTATATAAAGCCTTATTTAATAAATAAATAAAAGGCTGATTCTTATAGTTAGTACTATAAACTAAGCTTTTAGATCCTTTATTATGAATATAACTAGTAGGTAACTTAATATATATCTTTTTATCTACTTTTACATAAATAAATATAGTAATAATATTATACTAAATTAAAATCTAGCTATAATAAATAGATATTATTAATATATATCTATAACTTTCAGACTTACAAATAATACTAAAAGTTTCTAAAGAATTAATATTAAAATACTAATTGAAACCTTAAGTAACTTATCTAGTTTTATATATAGGATTACTAGAATCCTAATTATTAAGTTTTATTTTATAAACCTATCTACCTTTTAATATATTAATATTATTCTTTTTAATAAAAGAAATATTAAGTAGTAATATAATAATCTAAACTTCTATAGACTTAATAGATTTAACCTTTTTATTTATGGCCTGAATCTAATTATTATTAAACTAAGAACCTATAGCTTTTAAAAAAGTAGTTAGTTCGTCTAGAGTATTAATTAATAATATATACTTAGTAGTATGAAAATTACTATATTTATTAATAAATGAGTTATCATCATAATTATATTAATTATAATTAGTATAAAAAACTAAAGAAGGATAGTTTTTAATTATAAGGAGTATACTCTCTTTATATAAATACTATTTATAGTCTTTTTTAATTTCTAGACTTAAAGAAGGAATTTCTATAGAAATAGTAGATTTTTTAAAGTTCTTATTACTATTTATAACCCTATTAGGATAAATTATAGAAAAACTACTTAGTTCCTTATTAAGAGAAAGATTTAAATTACTATTACTATTATTAATTTTATTAGGAAGAAGAGAATAACTAGTATCTTTAGTAGAATTATAAACTCTACTAGACTTAATAATAACTGGATTCTAAAAGGAATTATTAGAATTAAGTTAGTTAGATTTATTCTCTTTATTAAATTAACTAGACCTGATAGTTATAATATTATTAAAAATAGATAACTCTTCTTTTTATTAAGAATTAAATTGGTTTTCAAGAATATTTTTATCTTTAGACTAAATAGTATTATAGGTTTAAAAATCCCAAACTAAATAGGTATTATAATTATAAATAACTATAATACCTTTTTTTACTTTTAAATTAAACTTCTTAGAATACTTATTTTTAACCTTATAGTAATAGATGTTACCTTATATTTTTATATTACTAATAAAAAGTTTCTTCTTATTTTTTAACTTATATAGAGTTTTAAACTTAATAGAAGAATAAGGCATTCTATTATAAATATAAATAGAAGCTAAAATAGTTAACCCCTAAAGGTATAAAAGTAAATTAGAATTATAGAAAAAAGTTCTAATTTTATTAATTATAGTTCTTATAGCTTTCTTAATTAAACTATTAGGTTTATAAGTATAAAGTAGTCTTATATTATAAATAATACTATTATTAAAATAAATGATTTTTATTTTATTATTAGAGAACTCAAGGCTACTATTTATATTAACTTCTTTAATTCTCTTATTACTATTATTATTATTAATTATATTAATAAACTTTTTAAAAGTTAAAATAACTTCTTTAGAATTTTTACTTCTTAATAACTTTGCCTAGATAAATCTATTATACTTATTTATAAATAAGATAAAGTATTTATAGTAATTATAAGATTCTAGTAAAATAGGTCTATATTAGTCTGAATTAATATAATTAAAATATTTAAACTTCTTAAATGTATTTAAATCTCTATTAACTTTATTAGTAAATTTATTTTTAAAATAGGTTTTATAAATAAGTAGTTTATGACTTTTTGAATACTTATAACTAATATTATTTATTGTATTCTTAATTAATTAAATAATATTATTAGTATAGTCCATTCTATTATACTATAGTTTTAAGTTATTAATATTAGTAATATTAATATAGAGAACTATTTACTTTAGTTAAATAGGGACTCTAAACTTATAGAAATTATTAATTTTAATTCTTATAAGTAAGAGTTTATTCTATTTGATATTATATAGTATAGGTTTATTAAAAAAGATAGATAATATTCTTATTAAGTTAAATTTGAACTAATTTAATAGGTTAATATTTAGTTATAATATATAATAAATATTATGTAAAAGATATTTAATATTATTTAAGATAAGTTTCAAATTACCTTTTATAATTAAAGTAATCTTTTTAGTATTTCCCTACTTTATAAGTAAAAGAATTTTAATTTTATTAATTAAAAGATTGTGATTTTTAACTATATAAATAGTAGCTTTAGTATTAATAAAGAATAAAATAGTTTTAATCTATTTAATAGAATTTCTAACTTACTAAATCTTCTTAGAGATTAAAGTATTTAGAGTTCTATTAGTAAAAGTCTTTTTAAGAGAAAGTTGAATTAAAGTTATATTTTTAAACTTAATACTTTCTTTTTTATTTTTTTCTTCTTCTTTAGTTTCTTTAGTATTAGAATTAAGTTATATAAAATCTTTAGTTATATTACTAGAGACTTTTTTAATTGTTTCTTCTTAAGTTAAAATAATATTAACTAATTCTAAATTCTTATCTTCTTTATCTTTTTTCTTTTAGAAAACTTAGGAGGATTCTTATTAACTTTAGATTTTATCTAATTAGGAGTTTTTTAAAATAAAGACTAAAATAGTTTTCCTTAGTATAATTAGTTTTTTTATAATAGTTATAGAAAATACTTTTCTACTTCTTCTAGAATTTCTTAATAACCTTAGGAGAAGACTATTTAATAACTTTATTTTGAAAGCTTTTCTTAATTATAAAATTAACTAAAGAAGTCTAGGTTTTCATTTTAAATTTATTTAATAGATTAGAGAATAAGGAATTTAACTTATAAGAATCCTTATTAGATTTAAGAGTCTAAATAATGAAAATAATAAAACTTTTATAACTTTTATCTAAACTATTTAGGATATAAATAATAATAACTTAGTTAAATAGTTTAATTTTATTATAAGAGAAATTATTAATAAGTTTTCTTATCTTATTTAGATATTCTTCTATAAATTTAAAGTTATTAAGAGTAGTCTTAAAGAATTCTTTATAAATAAGAAACTTATTAGAAAAACTAGTTAGTTTATAGAATCTTTTTAAATAACTAAATATATTAAAATTATTAGTATTATTCTTAATAACTCTTAATAGACTATTTTTATAATTTAACTATATATAACTAAGAGCCTTATTATACTTATTAGAATTATTTCTAAAAATAGGTTTAGTTAAATCTATAAAACTATCTTTATTAATAAGTAAAGCTTTTATATAGATAGACTAAATATTATAGTTCTAAGTCTTTTCTAATTTAAAGATAAAGTATAACTTAGAGTTATTAATATTTTTGAATAATAATTTAAGAAAGTAAAGCAGTTATTTAATAAAGAATTAATTAAAATCCTATAGTAGAATTAAGATATTTAAGGTCTAACTCTAGTAAACTATTATTAACTGAAAAACTAATAATAGTATAGCTCAATAGTTGAATAATAGATTAATACTCCTGTGACTTATAGTAATCTAGAGTTTAAATCTTATAAGAGATACTTTTTTATAAAAATTAGAGGTAATTTAAAATTCTAATTTATAAAGGTTTTAGTAGACTTAAGAACTAGTTTATAGAAAGTCTTAATAGACCTAAGAGCTAGTTCATAAAAGGTTTTAATAGATTTTAAATATAAGAGATTTTTAACTTCTACTACTTAATTATTTTTTTTACTAGCTTAATAATAAGCCTACTATTCTAATTAATATAATCTCCTTATAGATTTATCTAGTATTAAACTAATTAATTAATAAGAAGAGTTAATTGGTTAGTTGAAGTAAGTATAAAAATAATAAGCTATAGAACTTTATAGAAATAGTTAAAAGAGGTTTTATATAGATAGATAAATATAAAAAGGCTTAAGGTTAGTTAGTATAGTTTCTAATATAATCTGAATAGGTATTAATAAAGATATAGATATTAATATTAATAATAGATATAGATAGAAATATAATATAAAGGGAGAAGTTAATATAAAGTTAGATTTATAGCTTATTAAATTAGTAATAAGTAATTAATAAAAAGTTAAGGGGAATTAATAATTCTTAATTATTAAAGAATAGGTTATTTAGAATGACATCTGAAAATAGTATTAATATTAATATAAATAGTAATAATAATGGGAATTTCTAGTTTTATAGGAAGTGGGGAACTTTATAGTATTAATATCTAAATAGAGTTTATTTTTAAGAAGGTTAACTTCATATTATATAAAGCTTTCAGCTCTATTACACTTAGGTTACTAAGTGGTCTGTTTACTAGATATTTTAATATTATAGTTTAATCAATTTAGAGTATAAATAATTAAGGTAATATAACCTTAACTCTAATAATTGATTTTCTACAATAAATAGAAAACATAGGGTTATGATAGTAATAGTAAATACTCAAGCCCTTAAATACCTTAAACGGGTTATTAGGATTAATAGAGTAATAGCTAAATAGCTAGAACTCTAACAAAAGTATTAGAAGTAGTTCAAGCTATATGCGCTATAATTATAATACCTTATATGCTATAGCTATAGTAGCTAATATGCTATAGCTATACTATAATGTATACTATACTTTAGTCTATATATTATAATTACAATATATTATATATTATAGTTATAATAGTCTATATATTATACTAAAGTATATATATTATAGTTATAGTACTTTATATATAATAGCTTTAGTAGTTTGTATATTATAACTATAGCTAGAACTCTAGTAGTATAATTAGAACTCTAAAATAAACCCTCTATATAATAATCTTAATATTTCTATGAATATCAATTAGAAATAGTTAATTATATTATCAATTGAATTACTAATTCTCCTTCTATTTAACAAATATTATTATAAATATTTTGAATAAATCCTTATATTAAAAAACTACTTTTAATACATTATATTTCTCCTGATTTTATAGTTATCTTTAGTAATAATTTAACTATTAATTTACCTATTTATCTATTTTTTCTAATAAGTTATAAGTCTAGTTCTTCTTAATCTAAAGATTCTATATTTTATTTATTAAAAAATTACCTTTCTTATTTACTTATAAAAATCGAATATTATAATAAAATCTATAAAAATCTCTATCTTCTTACTACTTTTATAGAAACTAAATATCTTACTAGAATTACTTTATTTTTATAAAAACTCAACCTTACTCAATAAACTATATTAATACCTAAAAATCCGATTTTTCTACCTATTTCAGCTCTTTTTAATTCTTTAGATATTGAAGATTTACTCTTAATTAACTACTTTTTCAAATTACCTTTAAGTTTATTTCTTCATTAATTTCAAATTATTTTAATAGTAAAAAGATTAATATATATAAAAAATCAACTCTTTTTATCTTAAGTTTCACTTCGATTTTCTATTAATTTTATAAAGGAGGAAAAATCGAATTTATTTAAGAAAGAAAAGGAAAATACTAAGATTTAGGTTTCTGATTTCTAGATTTATCTTTAACTTATATCTTTATTTTAAATAGAAAAAAAGGATTTTGATCTTTTCATCTTTATCCTTCTAAAAAATATAATACTTTTCTATACTATATATTATAAGACCTTTATATCTTTTAAGAAAAAACCCTTATAATCTATATATCTGAAGTAATTTATTTATTTTTAATAAAATAGGTAACTCTAGAAAGATTACTATTTCTCAATTAATTAGAAGTAGTAATTATAAAGTCTGACTTAATTATATG
>AMCV02000011.1:2174629-2200789 GCA_000350065.2 Colletotrichum orbiculare MAFF 240422
TATCAAATTTATAAATAAAAGAATAAAAAGTATATATTCTTATTCTAGTATAACTTATAATATTAAGCTTCTCTATATCTATAAACCTAATAATTTAATAGAAAGAATGATAAGAATTCTAGCTAATAAAATTAGAATTCTAATTTATTATTTAAATTTACCTTATTCTTTATAAAGGGATATAACTTCTATATATATATATAATAGAACTCTTTATAATTCTATAGATTTTAAAACTCCCTATAAATTAAAATTCAAAATAAAACCTAATATTAGTAATATTAAGATATAGAGTAACTTCTATTATTATAGAAATAAAGATCCTGATACTAAGAAATTAAATAAAAGAACTTATAAAGGAGCTATTATAACTTATAAAAATAATACTTATAAAGTTTGGAATTTTAATAAAAAGAGAACTATATAGTCTAAAGATATAGAAATCCTAGAGAATACTTTTCATACTTTAGAAAAAGAGTTATTCTTATCTATTAATTTAAAAAAGAATTCTAATAATTATAAGTTTAATCAGCCTAATAATAATCTTATTTTAAATCTGGATAAATCTATTTCTAGTATAGATTAAGATAATAAGAATAATAATAATAACTCTTTAATGAATCCAACTACTGAGGTTTAAGAAATAATTAGAAACATTCCAGAAGAAAATTCAAATATTAAAGTAACTGAAAATAATAAAATATTAGAATTAAATATAGAAAGTAATAATATTATTTAGGGAATATCTAACTTATATATCAATCTACCTATTATATTAGATAAAGCTAAAAAAGATTATAAAATCTATAAAGAGAGCGCCTTTTTATTATTTTAAATTATTTTAGTTGAAACAGTTATATAAAGCTATATAAAAATACTAATAAGAATAATTAAACTTCTTATATTTTATTAGTTAATAAAATAGAAGAACTTACTTCTTTTATTTAAATATTTAAATCCCCTAAATATAGAAACTAGATTCTAGCTTTCATAAAAGAAATAGAATAAATAAAATCTATAAATAGTTAGAAAATAATATCTCTATCTACTATTAATATTAAAGATATTAATATTCTAAGTAGTGGATAAATTTATAAGTTAAATCTAAATAATATAACTCAAGAAACTATATATAAAGCTAGATAAATAGCTTAAAGCTATAATTAATTTTTAGATATTAATTATTCAGAAACCTTTACTACTACTCATAGGCTTGAAAGTTAGAGATAAAAAATAAGTCTTTTTATTCATTTAGAATAAACTTTAATATAATATAATATTACTATAGTATTTATTCATACTTATATTAATAAACCTATATATATTTAATTTCTAACTAGATTTTATTTTAATATAAAAAGAATTCTTTAGAATTTAATTTAAATATAAATATTAATACTTATAGAAATAATAATAACTATACTTTTATTTATTTATTAAATAAGGTATTATATAGTCTAAAGTAGAATCCTTAACTTTAGTATAATTATCTAAAGAATATTCTTTATTTAATAGGATATATTATTTCTCCTTATAATAAAACAGTTTTTAGTTTAAATAAAAAACCCTATATAGCTATTTTAGCTTACTATATTAATAATATATTCCTAACTATAAATAATTAAAGAATAGCTAATTATATAGATAATTCTTTAAAGTAAAAAATAAAAATATAGAACTTAAAAGATCCTTTTACCTTTTTAGTTATAATTTATCTATAGATTGAAAAGAAAAAATAACTACTATTAATTAGAATAAATATACTAAGAATATTATTAGAAAATATAAAAAAAGAACTATCTAGAAATTTAAAACTTCTATAGATGATAACTTGAAACTATTTAAAAATAAAGAAAAAACTTTAAAAGAAGATATTTTAAAGTTTTAATAAGAAATAGAAGCTTTATTATATTTAAGTTTAAAAATAAAGCCTAATATTATTTTTATTGTAATAGCTTGCTCTTAATTTACTTATAATTTAGATAAAAATCATTTTTAGCTTTTCATTATATATAGAGTTATTTAAATAATAGTAATAAATATATATTTACTTATAAGTATAGAGATATATCTTCTATTCAGAATATTATAAGATATACTAATTCAGATTAAATTAAGAGATCTAAATAATAGAAAATCTACTTCTTCTTATATTTTCTATTTAGGAAGAAATAGTAATATTATAAGTTATTCTATTATAAAATAAGAAATAATAGCTTTATCTATTTATAAAGCTGATTGTATAGTTCTATTAGATACTTCTAAAGGAGTAACCTATCTATATTATAATTATTACTATATAAATTTAAGATTAAGATTATTTAAAGTTAAAAAGCCTAAGACTTTTATATATAATTTAATAGTAGAAAAGCTAGTTAGAAATTCTAAATTTTATAAACAAAGTAAAATATATAGATATAAGATATTATTTTATAAGAAGTTTTATTAGAAATAAAAATATCTTTATATATTATATAAGTATAGAAGATAATATAGCTAATATTTCAATTAAACCTTTAGGGTTAGTGAAATTTAAGCGAATTATATCTAAATTTTAAGAAAAGATATCTTAAAAGTCTTTCTTTTTTTACTTTTTATAGTTTTAGGTTTTATCATATTATATTATTTTTCTCCTTCTATTTTTATTAAGTTTTATAAGTTTTTATATAAGTAAGTTATATACTAGTAAAATATATTTTATAAAGGGATATTAGATTTATTCTAATATATAACTTCTATTTCTATTATTCTAATAGAAGTAATAAGAAGTTCTATAATATTTCTATATGAATAGATCGGATAAAAATCACTCTATAAATATATACTTATTTTACCTTTTTTTTCAGTAGTTCTTAAGTAATTAAGATAAAGGTATAGAGGTTTACTTTTTTACAAAATACTAGAAGTAGTTCGAACTATATATACTATAATTATAATACCTTATATATTATAGCTATAGTAGTTTATATATTATACTAAAGTATATATACTATAATTATAGCACTTTATATACTATAACTATAGTAGTTTATATATTATAACTATAGCTAGAACTCTAGTAGTATAACTAGAACTCTAAAATAAACCCTCTATATAATAACCTTAATATCTCTATAAATAACAATTAGAAATAGTTAATTATACTATTAATCGAACTACTAATTCTCCTTCTATTTACCTATTATTATTATGAATATTTTAAACAAGTCCTCATATTGAGAAAACTACTTTTATTATATTCTATTTCTCCTGAATTCACAGTTATCTATAGCAATGACTTAACTGTTGATTTACCTACCTATTAATTCATTCTAATAGTTAGTAGTTAGTATTATTATAATAATAGAAGAGAAAGGTAATACGAAACATATTATAAATCCTAGTTTTAGTATTTATATAAGATATTACTATTAGTATTTTGTACAATTACTAATTTTATAGTCTAATAAGGAATTTTTACTTTAGGTTTAATCTTTTCAAGTTTATTATAATTCTATTGAAGTACTACTAGAGTATTTCTTATAGTTAGCTTCTAATACTTTATTCTAATAATAACCTTTATAAATTAAGTAAATAGTTTAATATAAGACTTTCATTCTTATTTAAGAAGACTAGAAGACGTCTTTAGGATCTTTAGAGAGTTTTATAGTTTATCTAAGATAATAAATAAGACTATGATTAAAAGGCCTTAGTAAGATAATAGGTGCTAGAAGTATGGAGTAATTCAGATAGAAGTCTTTAATATAGATATCAATTTTAAGCTTTCTATGTCTGATGTTTAAGTTTCAGATAGACAAGTAGAGGGGAAAATAGTAATAACTAAGAGAAATATAAGGTTTATAACTATTAGGTTATTTCTACTCTATAATATATAGTCTAAAGTGTTAAACTAATAATATATAACGAGTAAAAGGTTAAGAGGAATTAATAACTCTTAATTATTAAAGAATGAGTTATTCGGAATGATGTTTGAAAGTATTAATAATATTAATATAGATAGTAATGATAATAAGAAATTCGGACTCTATAGAAATTAGGGAACGTCGTAATATTAATATCTAAATAGAATTTATTTTCAAGAAGATTAACTTTATATTGTATAGAACGTTTAATTCTATTATACTTAAGCTACTGAGTAGTTTATTTATTAGATATTCTAGAATTATAGTTTAAATAATTTCCTATATAAATATTTAAAGTAGTATAACTTGAACTCTAATAATTAAGTTTATATAATAAATAGAAAATATAGAGTTATACGAATAATAGGGAATATTTAAGCCTTTATCTAATTAGAATAAATTGTTAGAATAAATATAGATAATAGCGAAATAGCTAGAACTCTAATATTCCCCGTCAAGGTATATGAAATAAATAGATCTTTTATAACTATAAAGTAGTAAAAGCTCTAAAAAACTATATAGGGAAAATAGAGAAATTCAAAAAGATTAAAATCTGAAAAACCTAAAGCCTAGAAAAGGTTTGAAGGAAAAGACTTTAAAATAAAATAGAGAAAGTCAGGAAAAATCAGAAAAGCTTAAAATTAGTAAAGAGTTAAAAGAAAAGATTAATTGTAAGGAAATAGACTAATAAGACTATTTCTTTTATAAAAGGGCCAAATATTAAAGTTATTCTTTACAATCTTTTTAATAATATTATTAAATTTTAATTCGGCCTAAAGACTTTATTAGAGAATTAGAAATATCATTATTTGTGTTAATGAAATAGAAATCAATCTAATTATTTCAAATCAGATTTCTAATATAATAATAATAAATATTAATATATTTAGCTTTTTTATAGAATTTGATATTTTCAACAAGCCTTTTAGCTAATTTACTATCTAAAAAAGACAATTAGCTTATTAATAGCTTTAAATTCGAAAGTTTTATTAATAAAACCATATTTTTTCTACAAATAGGTTGCTTTTTAATAGTGCTTATTAGAATTATATACTTGGTTTTTTAAATAGATAAAACTACTATTTTTTATTTAGTTAAACTATGTTTTATAATATTATAAACCTCTAGGCAAAATATATCAGCTAAAGTAGATTTTCTATTATTAATATCTCTAGTCTAATCTAAGTCTATAAATCTAAGTAAATTAAAGAGATTTTATTTAGTTACTTTTACTCTATACCTAGAATAGTATCTAAGCTCTTTACCCTATATATAGATTTAACTATAAATCTTATATAATAATAGCATTCATACTAATACTAACTTATTACTAGTTAAAATAGTAATGAAATTACTTATTATTATAGATAATTATACTTCTAGTTCTAACATTTAACTTTATAATAATAGAAGACTTTATAATAATAGTTAGAAGGAGCGTTATTAAAACTAAGGCTTAATATATATACTTAAAAGTTATTATTAAGGTTATAAAGTTAAAAGCCTTTCTAAACTTCTTAAAAATAGAATAAAATAGAACGCCTATAAGAGCTAGGTATTACAGGCTACGCCTAGATAACTAGCCAGGGCTATACCTAAATATCCGTCAATAACTCTCCTACTTAGGTAGGGTTCTAATAGGCCCCAGATAGTATTATATATATATAGATTTTTCTAGGTATTTATAAAGGCTTCTCTTTTACTTTTTAGTTTTAAATAAATAGTATTTTACGCTACCTATAGTTAAATAAGCCTAAGTCTAGCTTTTTATATATTTAGAACTTAGTTTTATTTATTATATAAATAATACTAAGTAGAACGTAGCTTCTTACTAGTTAAATATATAATTTAGTTAAGTAAAACTCCTAGGATATAATATTATATAATAAGTAACTAACTAATTAATATAAAGAATAATAGAAAGTATTAAAGCTTCTTAAGATACTCCTATAAGTAGTAATTCTATAAGTAAACTATTTTAGTAGTAATTATAATATATTTTAAATTTTTTCTATTAGAGGATTAATAAGTTTATATATAAATTAGTAAGATAAGATACTATAATAAGTAGTAACTTCTAAGTAGCTATTATAATAAGTATTTTTAACTTATAATAAGGTATTTTAATAACTTCTAGAATAATATTTATTAAGATACTAATTTTTAGAATTAATAATATTACTATATTTCTATTAGTAGTTAATTAGTAGAAAAAGTCTTTTCTTTTATTCTTAAAGTTTTTAGGTAAATAGAAAGAATACTAAGTATAAACCTAATAGATAAAAGTTAAACTTAAGATTAATTACTATTTCTTTAATAATAATTAGGAATATCAATATTTAATTTATTCTTATTTAAATTTTAGTTTTTAGTAAGTAGTTAAGACTTTCTATATAGCTAGAAGATTAAAGAATTTTTATAATCTAGATAATTTTATAAGTTATTTTGATAGAACTTATTTAGACCTAAATAGTTAGTTTTATATTATTACCTAATTATAGAGTTTTTAATAGAAAGAAAATAAGTATCTAATTATTTTCTTATTATAATTTAAGAAAACTCTAGTTAATATTAAAAGGTATATATAGCTAGATATAATTTAGATTTCTTTACTAGAAGTTATATTATTCTCCTATTTTAAAGAATTACTTATTATAATTAACTTTCCTATTAAATATAGACTTTCATTATTAAAAGTTTAAGATATAGCTTAGAAATTTAAGTATATAAAAAAGATACCTATTTACTACTAGCTATCTTACTAAAAGCTTACCATTTATAATATAGAAAGTAATATAATAATAACTAGAATAGTTAAAGAGTAGTAATAATACTAAAATTCTAATAATTCTTCTTCTACTCCTAAAAAATATATTAGGAACTATTAGGATACCTACTAGTATTATAAGTATAATAAGAAAAGTTATATTTATAGGAATTATATAATATAAAAATATAGGAAGGTTATTATAAAAATTATAAAAATTATAATTATTATAAATTATACTAGGGATAATTAAGAAGATAGTATTCCCCTACTTAGTAATAATAAAGATTTAGGAAAAGAATATTCTAAAATAAAATTAAATTCTAAAGTTAATAGAAATAAAAATAATAAGATAGGGAAAATAATAAGAAAAAGAATAAGTAAATAACTAGTAATTAGTTACTATTGAGATTAGAATTAATAGAAATTATTCTATTAATATATTTATTAATATAAATTATAATACTTATACTATTATTAATATATTTTTTATAAAAGAATTTCACTTTTTACTAGTTAATAAGTTAAAGAAATAGATAAAAAGATATATTATGAAGTTATTATTTAGTAATATTTAAAGAATAGCTATCTTAATACTAGAAATTAGTAGCTATATATAAAAAATTTATACTTATATTATAAAAAATCTCTAATTATTTTTATACTTTAAGTAATTATAGATAGAAGATAATTATATTATTTATAATACTAAAGTTTAATTGATAGCTTATAGGAAAAAAAGTATAATAATATATTTAGAATATTAAGATAAACTAGTAAGACTTAAAGAGATTTAATTAACCTACCTACTTAGTACTAATTTGTTTATATTTATCTACTAGTATATTATATAATATATTAGTAAAATACTAAGCCCCTATTAGGTTATATCTATAAGCTTAGTAGATATTAAGAAGGTATTAATTTTAAAAGTAGAAGTAGATTTAAAAGATTATATTTCTATAAGTATTTTAAAAGAATTCCTAGATCTTTTCTATTTAAGTAAAATATATTAATTATTCTTTAGCTAACTAGGGATAGATTATTATATTTTATTAATCCTTAATAATAAGGGATAGGAATCTAACTTCTTATAGGGATTTTTCTATAGTATATTATAAGAAGAACTTCTAGTATTTAAAAAGATTTTAGAAGACTTATTTAATAAGAAGTTTATTAAAATAAGTAGTTTTTCTACTAGTATTCTAGTTTTCTTTATAAAGAAATTAGGCAGAAAAATATACTTCTATATAGATTATAGAATCTTTAATATAATTACTAAGAAAAACTATTATTCTTTCTTTTTTATATTAGAGATTTTCTAGAGGATTACTATAACTTATTAGTATACTAAGCTTGATATTATTACTGTATTCTATAAGATTAAGATTAATAAAATAGATTAGGAAAAAATAGTTTTTTAGATATATTATAGTTTTTTTAAATAAATAGTATATCTTTTTAGGCTTACTAGTATTTTTATTACATTTTAATAGTATATTAATAGTTATTTATAGTAGTTTCTAGATAACTTTATAATAATATATATTAATAATATCTTTATTTATACTAATAGTATATAATAGGAATATAAGGAGAAGGTCTACTAAGTACTTAGCTGTTTTATTAATATAAGACTAAAATTAGGTTTTAAAAAATATAAGTTTTCTATTATAATAGTTAAATATATTAGATTTATTATATTAGTTAGGAAGGGGTTTTTTATATAATTTAGAGAAGTTAAAAATTATTACTAACTAGTTACCCCTTAGGTTACTAAAGGATATTTATATTTTCTTTAGATTTATAAATTATTATAAAGTTTTTATATTATAGTATAGTATTATTATAGAATTTCTAAACTATTTAACTTAGAAGTATATATTTTTCAACTAAGGATTAGAGTAGTAAGAGGCTTTCTTTATATTAAAATGTTTTTTACTATAGAACTAGTCTTATAGATATTTAACCCTAATATTTTAATTATAATAAAAGTTAATTATTCTAAGTTTATTTTGAGTAGTATATTAATTTAGAATAATAAGGCTAGAATAAGGTATTTAGTAGTTTTCTATTTTTAATACCTAATTCCTATAGAGTTTAACTATCCTATTTATAATAAAGAATTCTTTATAATACTAACTTACTTATAGGTATAAAAAGTAGAACTATAAAATACTAAGAAGTTTAAAATTCTTACTAATTATAAAAGCTTTAAATATTTTATAAAGAAATAGCAACTTATTAAGAAGTAGAATTATTAAGTAGAAAATATATTTTAGTATAATTTCTATTTTAAATACTAACTAGGCGTTTAAGTAGTAGCTCCTAATACTTTCTTTAGCAAGGAGTAGGATACTTCTAAAAAATAGGATAATAAGAAGTAGTAGGGATAGGTAATATAAGTTATTTTAAATACTATTATTCTTATAGAGCTTTAGGTAAGATATATAAGTATTATTAATACTTAGGTTTTTAAGAAGAAACTAGATTTATAAGAGATATAGGATTATACTATTAAGAGGGATTTTTTATATTAATAGGTTTTTATAATAGTTTAATAGGGGGAATATAGTTTCCCTTCTAATTTCTATATTACGGTTTAGATTATTAAATATATTTTTAATATAATAAGATAGCTTACTTTTAGGGATAAGTTATAAATACTAAGTAGTAAGGATAATAATAACTTTTTTAATAAATTTAGGATTAGATTAATATAGGAGTTATATAATTTTTCTCCTATAAGGTATTTAGGATAAAATAGTATACTAAAGATTATAAGTTAATAGTTTTTTTAGTTTAAATAGTCTTAGAGTATTTACTAGTTTATATATAACTATAATATATATAGGGGAATTTATATCTAGAAATAAGTAAAGAAGGAGTTTTTAAAACTCTTCTTAATATCTAATAGGTTATATTTAGATCTATTAATAGATTTTATTATTAATTTACTTTCTATAAAAAGATAGGATAATTATTATTTTTAAGTTATTATAGATTAGTTAGGTAAAGTTTTTATATCAGAAAAGATAAATATTATAGAAGTAGAAGTTTGTGCTTAATAGTTCTTTAGTTATTATTATAGGTTTTATAGTATATTATATTCTATTATAAGTAATAGAAACTCTAATTAGATAAGTTGTTTTTAGAAGGAGTTCTATTATTTAATAGGTATTATACGCCTATTAAGTATTAACTACTACTTTTAAATAGATAGGATTATAAAGTAGTATAACTAGGAGATCTAAGTAGTCTTAAGGGTATTTATATACTAATTATAAGATAATTAAGGCAACTTACTACTTATTATATAATTAGTTTTTTATAACTAATAGTATAATACTATAGGGATAATATTATTTTTTATAAACTATAGTTATTATATTAACTTTATCCTAGTAGTTAAAGAAGTAGTATTAGCGCCTAGTAGTAGTAAAAATACTATTTATAAGTTAGTTAAGAAAATATAGTTAGTAATAATATATATTTATACTGAAATAGCGGTAGTTTAATAGAAATTAGAGGTTTAGGTAAATAGGATTTAGTTTCTTACTAATTAGTACTAAGTTAGTAATAAGGTATAACTACATATATTTAATTATAAATTACTAAAGTTAAGCTAGAAACTAGTTTAGTTATATTATAAGTATATAGTAGTAAAAGTTTTATTACTATATATTATTAAGCTAGATATATTAAGGTCTATCTATTTATAGTTTTATATAGATATTTTCTAGAAAGCTACTATTAATTTCTTATTTAAGTAAGTAGTTATTAATAACTAGCTACTACTACTAGTAAATAATAATAAAGAGGTTGAGTAGCTAGTTGAAGATATTTTTATTATAAGGACGTATTAAGTAGGTAGAAAGTACTACTAAGAGGTTTTTATTAAGTAGGAAGGATATATAGATCCTATATAGGAACTAGTTAATACTATTATAAATATAGTAGTATTAGAGTAGTATAAGGGGAAGTATAGGCTAATAGTAGAAAATAGTAGAGACCTAGCTTATAGTTTGTAGCTAAGTAGTAGTTAGAGAAGAAGGAAATAATATTATAAGTTATATTTAGATAACTAGTTAGGACTATACTTAGGTATCTATTAATAACCTTCTCATTTAGGTGGGGCTTTAGTAGGCCTTAGATGGTACTATATATATAGACTTTTCTAGGTATTTGTAAAGGTTTCTTTTTTACCCCTTAGTTCTAAATAAATAGTATTTTATACTACCTATAGTTGAATAAGCCTAGGTCTAGCCTTTCATACTAGGTATTTTATAACCTATCGTCTTTCTATATTTTTTATAAGAGAAATAAAATCCCTTAAAAGTCTATATAGCTACTTATAATTAGAGAGTTATATTATAAGTATAATGATATTTATCTATAACTCTTATGATTAAAACGGTTAGTTTATTAAATTAAGCCTTAATATAATCATTCTAAGAACGATAGTTAATAGCTAGGTTATAGATATCTAAAGAATAATTATCTAGTTAGCTTATAAACTATTATATTAAACTAAAAGTTCTAGAAATTAAATATTAATTAGATAATATCTTAATATTAATATATTACTATAATACTAATTACTGGATATTTTAAAGTATTATAGTAATATAATTATAAAGGCTTTAGAAGCTAATACGTTATATTAGAAGTATCTATATCTATATAAATATTATTTAAATATTAGCTATACTTAATATATTAAGATTATTTACTAACAAGAGTAAGCTGAATCCTACTATACTTATATAGAAATTATAAGTTAGTTGATATTAATAATAGGAAGCTTTTATATTAGTAGTATAAAGTTTTATCTTAAGAATATACAGGGCTTAGTCTAAAGAATATTAAAGTTATAGATATTGAAGTCATAATAAATATTTAAATAGAATACTTATAGTTATTAGTAATTAAATATCTTGAGATATTTAAATTATATATAGCTATAAAGGTATAAAGATATAAGGTTATTATAGAAGGAATTATTAGTTATTTATTATTAAATAAATTGGAATAAAGCGGATATACTAGCTCTTATAGCTATAAGAGGTTTAGCCTTAGATTAACTAGAGACTAGTTATAATAATTAGTAAGGAAGTAGGAATACTAGAGTTATACTTCGGAAGGTAATATATCTACTAATAATCGTAGTAGAAAGCGAGCTATCGGCCCCTCTGAAATTAGAAAGATCAATATTATGATAACTATAAATTAACTTATAATTAGAACTGTTTTTCAAGTAATCCTATATCTTATTAAAAGTAATAAAGTACTCTTTAGAAAGATTTGAAGAAAATTAAAAATAGGTAGTAATAGTAAGAATAATATTTAGTCTAATCTCTGAGGCTAAATATAATAAAACCCGTACTTCTTTCTAATATTCTAATATCTCTTATTCAATAGTATTACTCTTATTAAAAGAAATATTAACTTAATTATGTATTAGAATATTAAAACTATAGATATTCTTTTTATTAAACTTAGTAAGAATCTTATTAGTATATTTAAACTAATTTATTTCTAAATTTCTATTCTCCCGGTTGATAATTGAATTAGTATTTAACTTTTCAAAAGGTATTAGGTTCTTTAGATCTAAGACTTTTATGTCTTTTTTAAGACTATTATAAATATGTTGTAAAGTAGTAGAATTATTCATTCTTAATAGTATACTATTAATATAGAGTATTAATGTAGTTAAATACTTACTTTTATTAAGAGTAATCTTAAATATAAATATTCCTTCATTATAGGGAGATATTCTAAGACTAATTCTATATAAAATAGATTTAAAGTATAAATATTATAATCTAAGGTGTTATAGACTTAAGTCTCAAGGCTTGTATAGGATATTACTATTAGGGCTCCGTATAACTACTACCCCTATAGTTTAGTAAAGAATTCTTACTTGAAATATAAATTCTTTAGATTTATTATAATACTATTAAGGTATTCTTAAGGTATTCCTCATAATTAGCCTCTAATGTTAATAAATTTTCTATTTAAATTTAATTTAGTAATAAATAGTAGATTATATAAAGGAAATAGAAGATAGTAAAAGATAATAGTAGATATTAATACTATAGAACTCCTAATAGGAATTCTAATAGACTAATAGTAAATTAATTTAATAGAAGATAAAAACTAATTCTTCTAAAAGGTTTTTATATAATTCTCATAAGATTATAAAATAGCTTTATAAATAATATAGATATTTTATATAAAGAGGAAGCTATTTCTTATAAATATCTTTAAGAATAATAATACTTTTTACTTTCTTATATAGAAGATAATTATATTGTATAAATTAGAAGTTAGTTAAACTTTTATTATAAAATTAGCAAACTTCTAATAACTCCTATAGATTAGCTTATTATCTAAAGTTTAAATATAAGTTAGTAATATTTTTATAGAATAAGGGTTTTAATATAATTAGGATATTAATATATTCTTCTAATACTTTACTAAATATTATAAGAATTCCTATTATAATACTTAGGCTTTTAAGAAGATTTACTATTTTTATTAGAAGTTTAAATAGATATTTACTAAGTTTCTTATTAAGTTTAAATTAGTTATAGAAGAAGTAGGGGGATATTCCCAAGTAGGAGATATATAGTTAAATTATTTCTAATTAGCTTTTTCCTATTAAATTTAAATAATTATTATTAATTATAATATTAGTTAGATAGACTATTATATTATAGTTTAATACTACTATATAATTATAATAGATCTTAAGATTTGTAATATAACGTTATAGAATTATGGGAAATTATAGTTCTTATTCTAATTAGAATTAATAATTAATCAGAATAAAAATATATAGATAATAAATATAGAAGTAACTTAAGCTATTCTAATACTAATATAATATTATTATAATACTACTCCTTCTTATTATAAAAGGCTAAATAGATAAATAGTTATAGTTAACAAACTTTAGTTAATTCTTATCATAAATATATATAAGCTTTATTAAGTAGACTTTTTAGTTATCTAGGTATATATATATGAATTAATATTTATATATATTGTAATATTAAAACTTATCCTATTATTAAATATAGACTATATCCTATTTGCTTACTAATAGCTTCTAATATTAATATTTAGGCTTTATAGTTAGATAAAAGAATTATAGATATTAAGGACAAAGTCTAGTATTTTAGAAGAAACTCCCTAGGGGTAGATTAGTATAATTATTAGTAGTAATATTATAGTGATAAATAAGACTAAAGAAATATAGAGATAAATAAATAAATTACTCCTTTTAATCTTTATATTAAAAGATAATAAGTTTTTTATCTATATTCAAATTAATAGTAATTATAATTTTTATAAAGTAATTAGCAAGAAGTTTGTAATATAGTAGAGTTCTATATTAATTGTATTACTATAGCTATATTAGTTAGGTATTATTTTCAGTCCTAACTAGGAAACTTATATTATTAAGATAATTAGGATATATATTAACTTTAATAAATAGGTATTTAAAGCTTTATTTTATATAATCTTAAAGATAGTATAGTCAGTTATCTTTAAGAAGTTATAATTATAATATTAAGAAATTTATTTAGACTTTATAAAGAATAAGATAAGAATAGATATAGTTAATAGTTTTACTATTTAGGTTATTAGTAATATATTAAGGGATATATATAGATAGATTTATAGATCTTATTAAATTACTACTTATAATATCTTTTAGTTTAAAAGAATAGGAATATAAGTAGTTAATTATATAACTTCTAAATAAGAAGATAAGAACTAAAATAATAGTAATCCTATTAGTAATATCTAAGGAAAAGAAGCCTCCCCTTATTAAAACGGAAAGGTAAGCCTCTAGACTATAATACTTAGACTAATATATAATATAGGTAGCTATAATATATAATATATATAGCTATAGGCTTACCCCTTAATACTCCCCCTCAAGCTAAGCCTATAACTAGCTAAATATATAAAACTAGCCTAAAGCTTCTAAAATACTTATTTTAAGCTAAAAACTCTAAATCTAAGGAGTTTTTAAAAGTAGAATACTTTTAGGATTAATAGTATTAAAGTTATTCAATTAAGTACTAATTAATCTGATTACTAGTAATACTTCTAGAAGTAATTCTTAATCCAAACTATCTATTATTCCTAGTAGTCTTATAAAATCCTTATATTTAATAATATTTAGAGCTTTAGTAAGGTTGTTAGTAGCTATATCGCCATTTTTAATAAGGCGTAGAATAATTATATTATTATTATTAACCTCCTAAATAATCTATTTATACTAAATATTAATATTCTTCATATATATTTTATTTAGAAGGTTTATAATATTTAATAGAGTATTAGTACTATTAGTAAAAAAGATTATAAATATAGTAATCTATTAATCTAGTAGCTATTTAACATATTATTAAATCTACTTTAAAGATATACTAATAAGTATAAGGTTAATAAATTCTACCTCTATAAAACTTGAAATAATAATTATCTATTTTTTTAGATTTCTAAATAATAAGTAATTTAGTAAAATAGATAATATAGCTATTAGTAGATATACGTAATAGTCTATTATTAGTAAAAGCAGTATCTATTATAATATAAAAACCTAGATCTATTATAAGATTTATTCTTCTAAATATAATACTATAACTAGTAGTACTAATAAAATATTAAAAGAGGTATTTAATAATATATTAATAAGTAAGAGAGGGGCTAGTATTTACTTAGTATAATTTACCTATAGTATAAATAATATCTAGTTAAATACTAATAGTTAATTAGTTGAAATAACTAATTTATTCTATATAGAATGAATAAGATTAATTATTATATTTATCTTTCAATTATATAATTAGAAAATCCTTATTAGTAGGGAAAGGAGTCTTAATAATATAAAGTTTATAATAATTAAAACGGCGTAAAATAGAGTCGACATACTTATATTAAGATAAGAAGATCTTTATAGTATTATAGTAAATCTGAAATCTTAAAAACTAAGTAGTAATACTAAGATTCTTAAGAAAGTATATAGTTTTAAGTATCTTATAAACCTTCTTTATAATCTTAAGTATAAAAGTAGCTATATTATTATTATTAATATATATAAGGATATAAGTATTAAGACTCTTATTAATAAAAAGGTAAATCTCCCCCTTAATAAGCATAAAGCTAATCTTCTTTATTTTAACTATAATAAGTTAGAACTACTAAAAAGGGCTTTTATAGAAACTATATAAAGCCTTATAGAATAATTGAATTCTATTTATACTATTAGAATAACCTATAGGTTGATAAATATAGACTTAAACGCCTTAAAATATTAGAGTAATAAGGAAGGTAGTATTGAAATTATATATTTTATATAAGAAATAGCGAAATGTAATAATAGTAAAAAAGAAACATATAGTAGTAATAGTTATTATAATAATATAGACTTCTTAAGATAACTAGTTACTTCTCTTATAATTACTATAAATAACTTATTAAATTTTAAATCTCATAATATTATTTAAAGTATTAGTCTTAATATTAAAAGTCTATATACCTAGAAGGATTTTAGTATTAAAAGGCTTATTAATAATATAGAAAGTCTCCTTAGTAACTATCTAGTTGATCTCGGCATCATATATAGGCTTTTAGTATAAAAGTTAGAAAAGACTCTTTTTTACTTCTTTAATAGTATAAAAAATAGAATAACCTAGGGGAAGAACTTTTAATAGTATTATAATAGTAAAAAAAGTAATAGTAATTAGGGTATTTAAATTAATATAAATATTAGTAGTGAAATAAGTTTTCTTTTTATTATAGGGATAGAAACTATAAGCCTTATAATAATAGCTTAGTAGTTTTATTATAATAGTATAATAAGGATAACTTGAGGTAGAAATAGTAGGAATATTAGCTAGCTCTATTATTAGTAGATTAGTATTAGGATCTAGATAATCTAACTCTTACTTCTAAATAGTATTTATAAAGTTATTATCTCTTTTATTATCTATAATATTAGTAAGTTCTAACTAAGTAGTAGTAATAGGAGGAAGTAGGCTTTCTAGTAGTAGAGTTATATATTCTATAGTATAAGTATTATTAGTTTAATATACCTCTAAAATAACTTCTTTCTCTTTTAGTAAGGAGTTATCTATAGTAGTAATATTTTAATCTAAGATTTAATTAAAATATTAGATCTATAGGTTAGGTTTATTAAATAGAATATTATAATTAATACTACTAAGTTCAGTATAATTATTAAAAAAGTATAAAATAGTCCTATTAGGACCTTTATAAAAATGAGTATTATAGTAGTAAAGAACTTTCTTTATATTAGAAATATAAATATAGTAGATATAGTTATATAAAGAGTTATAGTTAATGAGAAAACCTTTTATAGTATATACTTCTATTTTAATAGTATAGGGAAAGTATTTACCTCCTTTTTTATAAATATAAGTAATATATCTAAATATATAAATATACTTAATATATAGAAACTTATAATTTTTAGCTAGGTTTAACTCTCTCGCTATAATTTTATAAAGGCTAAGTTTTCCCTTATTAACTTATAGTAAGAAGTTAAGGATCTAAATAGTAGTATTAAGAGTATAGTCTTAGAGCTTTTTAAGCAGACTATTATTAATAAGTATAGTACGGGCTATTTTAATAATAGTCTAGCTAGTATATTTAATTACTCTATTTATTAATAATATATAAGTAGTAGTTAGGTTAAGTTAAGTATTTATAAAATAAGGGTTTCTAAATACTTTCTTAAGCTTTAGAGTATTATTATATATTTATAACTTTATAGTTAATATAGTTATATTAGTAAAAGTATTATTAAACTTCTTAATAGCCTTAAGTATAATATTATAATAATAAGTATTAAGTAAAATAAGTTAGTAATAATTACTATAGCGATTAAGAAAATAAAAAGTATACTTCTTATATATTATTAATAATAGCTTAACCTTAATAAAATTAAGATAAATCTTTTTACCTACTTAAGTAAGGGGGAGAGGAGTATTATAGCTAATAATCTCTATAGATTTAGTAAGATAATATACTTTATAGTAGAAGGAGTCAATTTCCTCTTAAGTAAATTATATACTTATATAGTAATAAGCTTTAATAACTTATAATAAATAAGTATAGATAAGGTATTAGTATATTATCTTAAGTATAAGATAAGCTTTTATCTTAACTCTAGTTAAACTAAGAGTAGTATTAATAGGAATAATAGTACTATTAGACGTATTAATAATATAGATATTACTTACCTAGTAGACTTTAGTAAGGCTTTATTGAGATTGAGTGTTAATAAGGTTTATAGTGTGGTAATTATATTTAATATAACTTCTTCAAAGTCTTCTTAAGCTAAGTAAGTTAGTAGGGCTAAGAAAGCTATGTTTAATATTCTTAATAGTTTAATTAATAGTTTTAGAAGGGTTTATAAGATCTTCTATTTAAAAAAAGATAGTACTTATACCTTTTAGTTTTACTAATTTACTATTAATCGTAGTAAAAACTTAGAAGTTATTATAAATATTATATAATATAAAAAGAATAAGGTTATTAAAGACTAAACCAGAATAGCCTAAGTTAACTATAATATCTAAGCTTATAATAGCTTTACTATTAATTATAGCGTTTACTATTTTAAATATTATTAATAGCTTTTAAATAGTAAGGCTTCTAATAGCTAAGCTACTAATAATACCTATAGCATTTTCTATAAATATTAATAAGGATAAGTTTAATACCTTAGTATAATCTTTGGTATATATATGTTTTATAGTGCGTACTAATAGTTGATTGTGGAATTTATTATTAGTAGGGATGAGATAAGGGTAAGTAGTCTAATATTTTAATACTAGATAGTTTCTCTTATAATAAGGGTACTTACTATCCTTCTTTTTACTTAAAGTAGTACTAGATGTAGTACTTCTAGTAGTAGTTAACTTATAATATGAAGTAAGATTTATCTTTTATTTTTTATTTTAAGTAAGGGTGTAGATAGTTTTAATAATATTAGCTTATATAGGCTTCTTATTATTATTAGTATAATACTTATAAATATTAAGTAATTTTAACTTAAAGTAGTTAAAGAATATAATAGCTTAGAAATAATTAGTATTCTAACTATAGAAACTTATAATATAAATATAAAAATACTAAATATATTTGAGGATATTATGAAGAGTCTTATAATTATAAGTATTACTTTTAGCGAATTTATCGATAAGAATACTAATAGTATCTTTAGAAACCTTAGGGATATACTTTTCTAGTATTCTTATAAGTATATAAGGGTTACTATTATCTTACTACTTAGTATTAAGTAGCTTATTAATTAGTATATTATATAATAATATAAAGAGGTTATAAGTAATGTTTTTTTCGTTCTCTTATGATATATATATAGGGGTTTTAATAATTAATTTAGGTATATTAGTATTAATATACTTCTTAACCTTACTTACTTTAAATATAGTATTAATTAATACTAACTAAGAGGATTAGTTTGATTTACTTTTAAGCTTTAGGATTAATAAAGTAATTATTCTGTAGTTTGGAGTATTAGCTATTATAAAGTTTGAAAGCTATAAGGTATATAGTTATAAATATCGTCGTTTTTCAGGTTATTTAAAAAATCAATTGAAGAGTAAGGGTATTAATAAAAAGAGATACTACTTTATTTATAAGTAATAAATCGAAAAATAGCCTAGGCTTATAACTTATATAACTTCTAGGTAAGAAGATAAGAACTAAAGTAATAGTAATCCTATTAGTAATATCTAAGGAAAGGAAGCCTCCCCCTACTAAAGTGGGAGGATAAGCCTCTAGGCTATAGTATTTAGGCTAGTATGTAATATAAGTAGCTGTAGTATATGATATATGTAGCCATAGGCCTACCCCTTAATATCAATAATTAATTTAATATAAATTAATATAACTCTAGTAATTATATTACTAGCCGCTTTAGAATAATTGATATTTATCTTACTAGTTATTTATATTCTTTTTATAGATTTATTTAATAAAGATAAAACTTCTTACTTCTTATTTTACTAGGAATTATTTAATTATTATTTTCATATAAAAAAGAATCTAAATAGGATGAAATTAGATTTATTATAAAGACTGTTTTATAATCTAGTAAGGGAGTACCTCTTCGAGGTTTAATATTAAATTATAAGCTTAATACAAAAGAATTAAGTCTAAGCGAACTTATTTATAATTAGGATATCTATCCTTGTTATTAAAGAACCTAGGGGAAAGTAATAATTTTATATAGATTATTATACCTCTAATACTATTAGTATTTATAATTATTACTCTTTATTATTAATTAAAGAGACTCTATACTTAATATCTAAAGTAATATGATTTATAAAGATTGATATTTATATAGTTTTTTGTAAGATCTGAATTATAGAGGGGGATGAGTATAAAACTATTTTTAGATATATTTTAAGTTATTTTAATAACTTATTACCCCCTTTAGACTAATAAATATACTTACAATATTTTAAAATTATATTTATAATATACTTTAAGGTATTCTTAATAATCTTATTATAATCTATTTAAATGATATCTTTATCTATAGGTATACATAAAAGAATAATTATAAAGATAGAATTAAATAAGTCTTTAAATAGTTATAGGGAGCTAATTTATATTTAGATTTGAAGAACTATAAATTATCTATAAAATAGATCAAATACTTAGGTTTTATTATTAAGATAGGGAAAGATATTTATTATAATTTTAAAACAGTTAAAGTTATATAGGAATAAGACGTCTTAAAAAACATCTCTAGTACTTAGAATTTCCTTAATTCTATAAACTTTTCTTATAATCTAATTAACTATTCTTCTGATTTAATAAAGTCCTTTATATACTTAGTATAAAAAGAATACTATTTTATTAGAATACTATATATTAATAAGTATTTAAAATACTTAAGTTTATATTTATGTTAGAGTTATATATAGTTTAGTAAGATTTAGAATAATATATAATAGTAGAAGTAGATTGCTTAGGAATAATATTAAATAGTTACTTCTTATAAGGGAATAAGAACAATATATTATAATTAGTTATTTATTATTTAATTAGACTTATCGTTATTTAATAGAATAATATTATTTATAATAAGATATTATTAGTAATTACAATATAATTAAAACTATAATTAGTAGAATTATATAGTATAATAAAGCTAATAAATATTTTATTTCATTTTAAAGTTTCAGAATACTTTAAATGTTTTAGATTTATCTTAGAATAATAAGTTGAATAAGTAGCAGCTTTATTAGAATTTAGTTTTATTTTAAAATACTATTGAAGCTATTTTATAAGATATTTTAACATTCTCTCTATATAAAGCTAAGATAATATGATAAAACTAAGACTCTTAATATAAATCTTTTAACTTCTCTAAATTAACTTTGAGGATAAAAATAGTTTTTTTATAATACTTTTAATTTATAAGATATAGATAGAAAGAGATTAGGAAGGGGTTATATAGGTAGAAGACACTTATTAGTATATTATTAATAACCTATTAGATAGATATATTATACTCTAAACTATTATGTTTTTAATACTATAAAATTAGATAATATAATTATATTAATATATAAAGTTTATTTAAAACCTATCTACTAAGTAGTAAGAATATTTCTATTAAAAGTTCAAGAAAAATATAAATACCTGATCATATAATAGGGAGGAATAGTATTCTATTATATTAAAATTAGATTTAGGTTTCTAAATATAAATTACTAATAATTATAATTCTATAGATAGTTTATAATTCTTTAATTTTAAGTTATCTTGATATTAACCTAATATTTATAATACTTTTATAAGATTAATATTAAGATAGTATATTAAGAAATATGAAATATTTTATCTCAATATATAATATCTATTAGTATTTATATAAGAATTATAAGTATTACTAAAGCTTATAATAATCCCTATTAATTCCTAATAAACTCTATAAATAGATTTCTATTAATTTTATAATAGAGCTACTATCTATTAGAAAAAGAGACTTAAGGTTCTTAATAGTAATTCTAGATTAGCTATTTAAATATATCTAATTAGAAATTATAATATTTATAAGTATTTAAGTTTATATAAAAAGGTTCTAAGATATCTAGTAGTAATTCTATAGTTTTCATATATTGACTATTACTAATTATATTTCAGACTAAAATAGTATTTTTAAATAATATTATATTAATCAATGGAAATATAGTAATAGTTATTAATATTATTCTACCCCTAGATAGATAGTAAGATAGAAAGAAAAATATTTAAAATTTGAATACTCCTATAGCTATATATTACTTTCTTATAATTAGACTTACTAACTTATATTACTATATACTAACTAATACTAAATAATACGAACTCTTTAATTATTAGAATTTGTCTAAATAGGTTTCTAAATAAATTGGATATTATATCTATCTTATATTCTTAAGTAGTAAAATAAACTACTTATTCTAATTTAGAATAGGTCTTAGTATTCTTATTTTATCTTAAAAATAATATTATTGTATTTTAAGTAGTAATAGTATATATATAGTAATATAATCAAATGTTAGTTTATCTAGAGAGTAATATATACGATATATAATCTTACTATATAGGTATAAAGTAGTATTCTAGTTATTCATTATTATTTTTCCTATATTATATAATATAAAGTATTATATAAAGCTCTAGATTTATAATATAGTAATTACTTACTAATTACTCTATAATTAGCTATAGCTAGTACTAAGTACTTAGTTTTTATTACTAGTAGAATATAAAAAGTATACTACTATATATATAGTAATATATATAATTACTATATACTTTATAGTATAGTATAACTAATACTTATAACTTTTTCTTCTTACTATATATTTTAATATCTAATTATTTATATAATAAATAGTAGGAAGGGCTAATAGCTTGTTCTCTATTGTGACTATTAGTAGATATATTGCCCCCTAAAGTATGACTTTAGCCTTCCTACCCTCCTACTAACTACTATAGCTAGCCTCTAGTTAATCTAAGGCGAAACCCCTTATAACTATAGTAGCTAGCATACCCGCCCCACGTCAACTTTTTATAGATAATAAATAACTAATAACTCTTTTTATAATAACCTTACGCCTTCACGCCTTCACGCCTTTATAGCTATTAATATATAATTTGAATATCTTAAGATATTTAATTACTAGTAATTATAAGTATTCTATTTGAATATTTATTATAACCTTAATATTTATAACTTTGACGTCCTTATTATAAACTAAGTCTTACTTACCCCTAAGACGAAACTTTATACTATTAATATAAAGGTTTTCTACTACTAATATAAGCTAACTTATAATCTCTATATAAGTATAGTAAGACTTAGCTTATTCTTATTAATAAATAATCTTAATATATTAAGTATAGCTAATATATAAATAATACTTATATAGATATAAATACTTCTAGTATAACTAGATAGCTTTTAAAACTTCTATAATTATATTACTATACTACTCTAAAGTATTTAGTAATTAGTATTATAATAGTATATTAATATTAAAGTATTATCTAATTAATACCTAGTTTTTAATATTATTAGCTTAGCATAATAGGTTATAGGTTAGCTAGATAATATTTTTTTAAATATCTATAAGCTACTCATTAACTATAGTATTTAGGATAATTTTATTAAGGCTTATTCTAATAAAGTAATAGTTTTAATTATAATAGTTATAATTAGATATTTCTATACTTATTTTATAGTATTCTTTTTATAAGTAGTTATATAGATTTTAAAAAGATTTCAATTTTATTATAAAAAATATAGAAGAATAATAGATTATAGAACGCCTAGTTCTTATAAGTATCCTATTTTATTTTATCTTTAAGAGGTTTATAAAAGTTCTCAACCCTATAACCTTAGTAGTTAATTTTAGCTATATATATTAAGCCTTAGCTTTAATAAAGCTCTCCCTATATAGATTATTACTATAAGGTCTTCTATTACTATAGGGTTAAATATTAGAACTAGGGGTATAATTATCTATAATAATAGGTAATTTTATTACTATTTTAACTAGTTGTAAGCTAGTATTAGTATGAATACTATTATTAGGTAAAATTTATAGTTAAATCTATATATAGGGTATAGAGCTTAGATACTATTCTAAGTATAAAATAAAAATAACTAAATATAATAAATAGTACTCTTAGTAATATATACCTTTTTACTTTAATAATATTTAAATACCTATTTATTTACTCTATTTAAGTTACCTATCTTTTTATTTAAATAGTTATATAGTTTAAATTAATAAATATCCTAAGGATATAGTTTAATATACTTTCTATAAAAATATCAGTAATATTATTATTTCTATTAATTTACTATACTTTATAAAACTTATAGTATTTCTATAATTACCTTAATATTATAATATTAATTATAGGGTATTCTTCTTTAGTAATACTAAGTTTTATAATTTATTTATAAAGTAAGTATAAGTTAGTATATATAATAATTAAGATTTCAAAGGACTTTTAATCTTAAAAGATTTCTTTAAGTAATATACCTATAGTATAAATAAAGTCTATACTAGTTACTATAATATAAATCTCTAAACTAAGTATATTCTTAATAACTTATTTACTTTTAGTAGAAGAATAATATAGAAAATTACTATAGAAGTTAAGTTAGCTATTACTAATTATAGTTTTTTAGCTTAAAATTATTATAAATCCTAGTTAAAATAAGAAGTTAGTATTATTAATAAATAAGCTATTACTAAAAATAGAAAAGTATATATTAGAAAGATTAAATAGTATAAAGTTGAAACTATAGTTAAAATACTTAATTTACTACTTAAGGTATTTATTAAGTATAATAGTATTATTACTAGAGAGTTATTACTTTTATATTATATAGGAGAAGTTGAATAGTATTTCAGGTTAGTATATTGAAGTAAAATATACCCTATGTATATATTATTTAATATATATCTTTTTGAATACTTTAAGTACTATATAAATATTAATAAAAGCTAGTTTTTACTCTTAGTACTTTTAGTATAAATAGAAAGTATTACTTTCAAGTAATGAGATACTTCTATTTAATACTAACAATACTACTTTTAAGAGGACTATTTTAAATTTTAGTTTTAAATAACTTCTTTTAGAACTCTTTATCTTTATAAAATGAAAAAGTAATATCTCAGAAGCTAAAGGTATTATTAACTTATATCTTTATAAGACTAAAAGTATTATTTTTAAAATATAAAATAAAGAAGTATAAATTATATATTAATATTTCTACTTATAACAACTCCTTATAGTATTCAGAGTAGATTACTTATTAATAAATACTAGTTTTAGTAACACTATATAGTAGCTTAATAATAATTATAATAGAACCTAAGGGGTATTAATCCTTAAGATATAAGAATAATCTAACTATAATATATTTAAAAGTTTTATTTTAAATTAGATATAGGCTTATATAATATCATAAAGCTATATCACTATATTATTATACTAGAGGAAAACTAGAATTATAATTAGAATTAACTATTTATTACTTTATCGAATTATTAGTAATTATATTAGTATTTCAAATTTACTATTATTTCTAAAACTCTAGATTATAAATCTCAACTTCTTATATATCTTATTAATATCTTTATTCTTAACTTTATTAATAATGTAAGATTTGAAATACTTATAATTCTTATAGAAAATAGAATTATACTAAATAATCTCTATAATACTATTAATAATAGTACTTGAAAATCTTTTAATTAATTCTCTTAATAATAGTCTAAGTATTATAATAATATTCTTTTTATAGAAATTAAATATTAATATTATATTAAACTATTCCCTACCTATAGGATATATTATAAAATAAGACTTTTAGCGAAAATCTAAAAAAGGTAGGTTACTCTTACAAATGATAAGATTTAAAACTGGTTAGATCTAAAGTATTTAAAGTTAGAATAATATATTACTAATTATTTATATCTAGAGGGGATTATTATTAGTAATAGTAGTAGTATTACTATTATATATAATAATAGTAGTCTATAGTATTTACTAAATATTTTAAAGTTCTTTAGAAATAGCTATAGATAAAATAACAATATTTCTATAAAGTATATATTTCTATATAGCTTTAGATTTCTTATAATAATAATATAGATTGTTATATATTTCCTATAAATCCTTTTAGGTATTAGTATTTTGAAAGTTTAGTATAATAAGATCTCTTAATTATTATTCTTAAAGTATAATTTTATAATTATAAATTAAAGCTTTTAGAAATTATGGGAAAGCTTGAGAATATATATCTTACTATATATAATAAGGAAGTAATTTAAGTCTTACTAACTATTTTTCTCTTATTATATATATATAAGAAATTAGAATAAACAGTTTATAATA
>AMCV02000011.1:2206332-2225921 GCA_000350065.2 Colletotrichum orbiculare MAFF 240422
CTCAAATAAATAAAAGCTAAAAGTATTATCTATCTATATACTTATAATATGAGAATATAAATTATTTATTCCAAAAGTTATAAGATATAAATTATATAATAAGATTTCTATTTCTAATTTCTTCTTATAATAATTAGAATATATTATATACTAATATATATCTAACTCTATAAAACTATATAATAGTTAAATAGTAATAATTATTATACTTTCTAAATATACTTATTATAAGCTAATAAGTAGTTTTACTAGAATAAAATAATTTAGTAGTATTTCTATTTATATATATACTTAAATAATATTATAGAAATAAGCTTCTATAGAAGTATTAAAATATAATATTACTAACGGTATTAATATAAAGTAATAATTAATCTATTATATTATTAATAACTATATAAAAATATCGATTTTCTCCTAATTATTGAATCCCTTAATTACTAGCTATAACTTCTTATATAATATATTATTAATATTCTTAACTTTATTAACAAACCTAAAGCTTAAGATCCTTATTTACTTATATTTTTAAATATTTAAATATTTAAAGTATAATACTCTTTTTATTAAAAGAATCTCCTATTCTATTATATATAACTTTTCAAAAGATTAATTTAATATTATAATAGAATTATGTTAGTAGAAGTTAAAAGTCATAACTAATACTTCTACTTCTTTTCCCATAAGATAAATATTATAATATATAATATTAGAAAAACTAACTTTTATAATAAAGATATAATTCTTATATAATTATCCTTATTACTTCAACTTCTTTTTGAATATTACTACTATAATTATCTCTCCAAATTAAACTTCTCCTTCAATCTTATTATTATAAAGATTTTTATTATTACTTCCTTCAGCTTAAAATTAATAATATAACTTAACTATTATTATTGAAAAATAATAAACCTTCTTTTTATTTCTATAATATATATTTCTCTATTAAGTAAGATAAATCTAAAAGGTCTAATTTAATTCTAATACTCTTAATAAATATAGATATCTTACTTTAATAAAACCTAATAGATAGATATTATAAAAGAACTATTATATATATCTAAAGTATTTAAAATCTAATACTATATATAAATCTTATATACTTCTTCTATTACTTTATAAATAACTACTATATATCTTATTATATCTAGAAATAGTAGTAATATTATATTAAAGTATAAGTATACTCTAAAGATAAATAGGATTAATATAAGACTATTAGAGCTACTAGTATTATTAACTACCTTAATAGTACTCTAGAATATTTTATCTCTTAATATCTTAAGTATTTTATTATATATAATTTTATATACCTTCTATAGGGGGGTATAGTATTCTTTAATCTTATTAATACTATTATAAGCTTTAATTAGTATAATTTTCACCTTATTATTTATACTATTAGTCTTTCTTTTAAAAATTTTAATAGTAAAGTTATATTTTATATTAGTAATAATTCCATTTAAAAGACTTTAGTATATATTGATTTAATATACTTTTAGTATATATTATATATCTTCTATAGAAATACTTTTATAAACTTTACAGCTATAAATACTATTAATATATTAATTATATATAGTATAAGTTTATTACTATTGAAGTATATAATATTGATAATAATCTTTATATTAAACTTATAGTTATCTTTAAGGCTGAATTTAAATTGATATAATACTTTACTATTTATTTAGTATTAATAGTAGTCTTTTATAATTACTTTAATCTTACTAGTAGTTATAATTTAACTTGTTTTATTAAAAATATTATTTAGTTTTTAAATACTAGAGTAGCTAAATTTCTTATATAGTTGCTATATCTCTATTTCTATAAAAAAGTTAATAGTCTTATTATAAGGATTCTTTTGAATTGAGAACTATAGGTATTTATTATATCTCTCTATAGATAATAATACTCCTTCTTATTTAATTCTATTATTAAAGTTATTAAAGTAGATTTAGAATTAATCTATATTAGGGAGACTAAGAAGAAATAGGGTAACTATAAGTATAATATTAAAGTTAATATCTCTAAAAAGTATAAGTATTTAAATTATATTAAAACTTATAATATCTTACCTATTTTTAAACTTTATATTTATTTTTAAAGTAATCTTATTAAGTTAAATATTAGATATAATCCTCTAGAAAGCTTTTAATTATTAGATGCTTCTTATAAATAGTCTTCTTATTCTTATATTTAAGAGGATATCCTTAAATATAACTTTAGAAAACTTTAAGATTAGGAAGGTTTCTAATTTAACTAGTATTATAGAATAGTAATAAGTATAGTTCTAGAGGATTTCTATAAGCCTCTCTAGATTAATTATTCTATTTTTACTACTTATAGTTATAGAGTAGATTACTATAAAATCTTTATTTAATATCTTATTTATATTATTATATAATATCTCTATAATTATCTCTATTAATATAGCCTTATTAAAATATATAGTAATTTCTATTACTAATTCTATATTAATAATAAATACCTTCTTAAAATATAGTACTATTATTTTATATTCCTTATTAGTATATTTTATTAATTAGTATTCTATTAATAGTTTTATATATATTTAATATTTGCTATATATATTTCTATTTTGAGGTTTCTTATAGGGTAGTTTTAAGATATTACTATTATCTAACTAATATAAAAATTGATATAGTTATTAGTAGTTAAAGTATTAGTTGTACTTTTAGCTGTTATATATATAATTAACTAGGAATTAATTATAATCTATAATATAATTATTCTTTTACTTAGATTATTATTATTAGTTTTTAAAGATTTCTATAATCTATTTATATAACTTATTAATAGTTAGTTTTACTTTATTAATAATATTATAAAATTTACTAACTATATTATATATTTAGTATATAGTTATATATATTTCTTTATTAACCTTTTCTTATAGATTTTAAGAGTTGAAATAGATATATTTAAATAAGTTAATTTTTATTACTATTATTTTAAATATTTTAATTATATTAGTATAGTTATAATTTTTAATAAATATCTTAAGGTTTATATTTTTCTATTCTTTAGAGTAGTTATAATAAATTATAAGGGTTTTAAATTTATTTCTAATTATAATAGCTATTTAGGTAATTAAGAAGTTATTTTAAATTAATATAACTAATATCTTATAATATATATATACTTACCTAATTAGTATATTATTAAATACTCCTCCTATAGAATCTTATTTAATATTATAGCTAATATATTTAGTAATAAATATCTATATTTTATTTTTAAAGATATCATAATCCTTATTTATATACTTATTACTTGATTAGTATATCTTACTAAATAATATTTTAACTTTTGTATAAAACTAACCAAAAATAATATACTACTTTAGAAATATCTAGTAGCTTCCCTTAAGGTATATATAAAACTTTAGAAGTTTCTATAATTCTATATATTATTATTCTTTCTAATTAGAATTATTCCTTATAGTAAAACTCTATATAAATATAATTATCTAGGTATTTAGTTCTACTAGCTATAAGCTTAATATTAATATACTCCTATTAATTAATATTAAAAATATTATTTATACTACAGTTATCTCTACTTTCAAACTCTCTAATATAGAAGGTTATTATCTCTTAATAAGTATAAACTTTCTAACCTTTAGGAGTTATTCAATATACCTTAAGTTTCTTTTAATCCCTTATTTTAAGTAGTAGTATTACTTCTAATTAGCTTTAATACTTTCTACTATTTATTATATTAATATATCTTTATAGAGTACTTCTATTAGTTTCTTCTTTATAATCTACTTATTTATAAATAAGTATACTTTTCTACTAATAAGATAATTCTTAAGTAATTATAATACTTTTTTTTCTATTATATTAAAATATACTTCTTCTTAATCTTAAAAAGCTCCTTAATAAATATCTTATAAATGTTTAAAATAGAAATCTTATTCTTTCTATACTTATATATAATAATAGATATATATATTATTAATATTTATATTTTTATTAGAAAGTATAACTTATTCTTCCTACTATTTAGGTATAACTTTCTAATATATACTAATTAGTATTTTTATTCCAATTTATTAGTATACCTTCTTATACTTATTAGTATAAACTACTATATTCTAGTTATTTTATATTTCTCTAGGATTATTAATAAGGTTTAATAAGGAAAATATAATTTAGAATAATAAGTTAGAAGAATATCTATAGTTAGTATAGTTTTACTATATTTTAATTATAAGTATTTCTCTAAGAACTATAACTTTAGAAGTATATATACTTATTAAATAAATTATAATTATTCTATAGAAATCTCCTTCTAATAGAACCCTATATATATCTCCTAATCTAAATTTCTAATAGTTCTTAATAATCTCTTAAAATAAACTTCTATTTAATTATTATATTTAATAATATACTTAATAATATATATAGGATAATATTATTAGTTAGAACTAGAGAAAAAAGTATTATAATTATTAAACTAATCTTTTTAATATAGTTATATATTATAACTATATAAATATATTATTAGTAGTAGATAGAAGTAATAAGAGATAGAAACTAAGTATTATAAATTATTATTATATATAATAACTAGTAAATAGAGTAGTACTTCTTCTTAATATCTTATAAAAAATAGCTTTAAAAATAATAACTATTATACCTATTATATAAACAGTAATATCTATTATATTAAATTAATATATAGTAATCCTTTCTTATACTATTTCTTATATTTATCTTCTTTCCTTATACCTTAAGTCTTACTATTAGTTATTAGGAGTTTTCTCCTTTTAATCTCTTTTTTTAATAACTATATTTAGCTAAGTAGTAATACATCTTAATATCTATTAGTTCTTCTTATATTATTTAATAATTAATATCTATTAGTTTTCTTATATTATTAGTATATAAGTAAATACTTAGGGAATACTTAGGGATAGAAATAATAAATAATAATTTTATAATACTTTCAGCTTTAGTATTGTTTATAATAATATTATAAACTTACTAATTCTCTAGATATCTTTATAGGATAACTATTATAATTACTTATAGAATATTTAAAAATAAATATTAGAAGTATTTTTATTGTTATTTTATATTACTAGCTTCTCTATATTACTTCCTAAAATCTTCTTATTAAATAAAATAAGACTTCTTTTTTAAAATTCCTTAGATATTATTCTTCTAATTATATATATTAAGAGAAGATTTATTATAGTATTATAATTATTAAGTTAATTTCTTATTATTTTTCTATCTACTAAATATATATAAGATATTAAAAGATAGTAGTAAGGAATAGCTATTTACTATAAATCCTTCTTTCTTACTTATATTGATTTTATTATATTTATTACTATACTTTTTTTTTAGAGAATTAGTAAGAATTTTAATCATTAATATATTATATAATAGATATAAATAATATTAAGTTAATAAGTTATTACAAATTTATTTTCCTTTCCTATTNTTACTATATAAACTTCTAGAAGTTATATTAATATCTCAATATAATATATAATTATAATAGTTTTAAATCTATCTATTTTTATTATATAACTTTCTGGAGATTTTCTTAAGAAGTATTATAATTTTATTTCTTTAAATTATTCTTTATTAATCTATAGTTAAATAGTAATAAATAGTACTAGTAGTAATAAAATACTACTAATTAGTATTAGTTTATAACTAGTAAATATTATAATTAATTAATTATATAAATAGTATATAACTAGTTATCTCTATTTATAATATCTATATCTAAGTTATAGTATATATATATATACTATATACTATAGGGATAAATCTATATAATAATCCCTCTATTCTTATTAGCCTAAATAAGTAGGTCGACTGCTTAGTCACCTACCACCACGGCTTTGGCCACCTCGGTGCTGCAGTTAACCCGACAGTAGGATTAGAGCGGGAATCAATCGTGAGATTCCTGGACTGACTCGGAGCAAGATGGACACGGCTGTCCCGTATATCTCACAAACGGTGATACACCCGGGCCTGTTCTCACCGTCGACGAAGATGAGACATTGGAGGCGTTTGTGAACAATCAACTGGCTATTGAAACCACGATTCACTGGTACGGCGTTGGTGTAAGAATGAAACCCGGAGAAATGGTCTGATCTTTGAAGGCACGGCATCTATCAAATTGACGAGCCTTGGAACGATGGCGTCCCAGGAGTGACTCAGGTCCGGTCTTCCCAAGTATGCCATTTTCGTTGAAATTGGGTTCTAACATTTAGTATTGCAGTGGGCTACCGAGCCCCGCGATAACTACACCTACCGATTCACTCCCAAAGGCCAATATGGGAGCTACTTCTATCATGGGCACTTTGGGCCTGCCTTTTCGGATGTTGGTCATCTTATCATATATCCAAAGCTCGAGCTAAGTTTGTCCAGGGCCAACGAGGTCCGCTTTGGATCAGGCCAGCGGAATGGCGTCCTCGGCCATACGAGCTCATCTCAGGAAACGAACGAGACGTCCGGGCCATGCACGCCGCGGAAAAGAAACCTCGGCACATCATCGTAACAGACTGGAACGATCAACCAATGGACATGTTCCTCATCAGGTTTCGTGACACCGGCTACATGCCCGTCTGCGCCAACAGCCTTACTCTCAACGGACGGGGTGGCACTCGCTGCGAGTCCGAAAAAGACATCGAGGCTGCTGGTGGACCCGGCCGGAACGAGCGAGGTTGTCTTTGGCAGCTCCCTGGGCACGAATATACGAATGTGGAATACTGCACCGAGACACATCCCGAATTAGAAGTCGTACAGGCCAGTCCCGGAGAAGAATGGGTTTGGATCAACTTCATCCACTCTGGGGCCCACCATTCCCTGGCCATAAGCATTGACGAACACGAATTCTGGGTTGTGGCAGCCGACGGCGAGTTCGTTCATCCGCAAAAGGTGGTCAGAAGCCACGTGAATCTTGGCGAGCGAACGAGGCGAGTAAAGCCGCTTTCTCCTCGAGATACTGCTAACCATACACCCAGTATTCTTGTCAAGCTAGAAAAGCCTCCCGGAGACTATGCGTTGAGACTACACTCCTTACGCAATGAACAGATCATACAAGGCGCAGGCATTCTTCGCTATCCGACGACGAGAGTAAGCCTCTCTATAGGGATGATACTCAGCTCGTTTAAAACTAGAAAGCTAACTCGATTTGCACAGGACTTGTCCGGCCACCCTAACAGGACTATTCCACGTACCAGGCCATGGTTGCATCTGAACGGCAGTGTCATCAACCCGACTGATAACACCATGGACGAGAACAAGCTAGCCCCGTATCCTCCGCGACCTCCTCCCGAAAAGGCGGACTTTACCCTAAAGTTCATGGTCAAGTCTCGAGGCAAGACTTCATGGGGCAACTCAAACGGTTTCCTCAAGAACGGCTCCGTTGTCGACTGGATCATCGAGAACGGGGCCAGAGTGAACGCCAGTCATCCCTTTCACAAGCACAACCACAAAGTATGGATCATTGGCCAAGGCGAGGGTGGGTTTACTTGGAAGGACGTCGATGACGCCTTGAAGAGTGGCGGCGCCCAATACTTCAACACAGTAGACCGGCCTTATCGTGATGGCTTCACCCTCTATGCCGGAGAGGGCAGGTTCGTTGTCGTTCGCTACAAGATAACATTCCCGGCGGTCAGCATGCTTCATTGCCACATGATACATCATTTCGCGGTTAGTTTCGACTTTGATATCACGGCTTGACGTCGTGTATGCTTGCTAATGAGTTGCAGAGTGGACAGCAAGTCATTTTGCTGGAGGGAATGGAGGTCATGCCGCCCGTTCCGCAAGAGCTGAAAGACAAGCCTCACGTCGAGTTCCAGTTTCCGCTGCGCTATGGGCCTTTGGATTGAGTGTACGCGGTTCTGTACAGGGCTATCAGTGATTTAGAGTCGTATCTTTCGGAGTCCTTTTGAGTACCGGCAGTAATCATCAGATTTCCGTTTGAAAAACAACTCTTGACACCATCTTGACTTCAGTAGGCACGTAATCTTACCTTAAGTTAGTCCAGTAACCTTCACCAACCCTCTGATCATTGTGCAGTAAGTACTGAATCTGGCTGGTTCCTATCATTTCCTTTTACTTTGATCATTATTCCCTCTCTCAAGCGGAGGCTTTCGTCACTAGTGAGCAGCAATAGGCACTAGCAAGAGCTCCAACGTTATTGAGCATTTTTGCGAATGCTGCCCGAGATAATCCTTGTCGTGGTGCGATTTTATGACGTTCGTCAACACCCACGGTTGCCTCAACCTCAACGTATTCACCTCAACTAGGAAATGAGCCAGCGATCTCTCCTCCTTGAGGCGGCTGATGGAACTCCATACTCGACCTGAACGTTACCGCCCGGACCCCTTCAAGCCGCCATCCATCTTAACTTCTGCTCCGGACCATCTTTTCGAATTCAGCAACGAGTTCCTATCGCCATCCTGTGTCAACCACGTCCATTGAAACTTCAAGCTGTGATTTGTGACTCACGTTAAAATCGCAGTCGCTCATGGTCTCGAAGACCTTTCTGTCTTTGTACAAGCCTAGACAGGATATCCTCGGCGTCCTGATACCAAAGGCTACGCAAGCAAGGAATCGAGGGTCGTCTTTTGCGGTACTGTTTGCCAGCGCCTGTTTAGCAGCGGCTGCATCGACTCCTGACCTGGCTTTAGTTGCTTGCTCCTGACAAACCCTTTTAGAAACGCTGTAAACTTCGCTTAAGATGGACTTGTCCAAAGGCTTTGGTTGGAATTCGGGCAACTGAACCTGCTGATGCGTCTCGCACCAGGTGCAGTGCCCGCACTCCTTGCTGGAAGCGTGTGTTTGATCCGCAAAGTATGCAGCCAATGCTCTTGTCAAGCAGGTCGTGCCTGTAAGAAGATCGACCAGGTCTTGGGCTCGTTGCAGGTCCTGCTTTTCCTTTTTCGAAATTTCATCGTCGATATGGTTTATGATAGCGTCAATATCCTTCTGGTTCTTCGGCAACGACTTGGTCAATCGAAAAACCTTCAGAACGCCCTTCTTGTCTAGCTTTATGATACCCGACTCAGCCCAGCTGTCCAGCTTTCTCGTGATGTCATTTCGGGAAAGCCGTGCTCCACTTGCCGCACTCTCGATATCAATGTTGGTCCATAGCCTTGCCTTCTTGGCACGTTGACGGACGGCGGTCGCCGCTGGCGACTTATCAGACATATACGCCTGGTCTTGTAACACTTGGTACTTGTACTCGGAGTATTGCGGAGTTCCCGCGCGGAGAAGGTGGAATTTGAGCTCGAGATAAGCGTAGATGATCGAAAGTTGTGTTTCCTGCGATACAACGCGTTATGAAAGGGCCTCAAGATGTCTTGGATGGGACCAACCCTGATGTCAACCAGTCTCGATTGTGAGGTCATGGCGACGGAGATCGTGTCGTCCGTACATAACTGGCAATTTTGCTGGCTACAAATCTCATCAAAGAGTGCTTTGAGAGCCAGTCGAGACGGTCTCTCGCCGTGGATGAGAACGTTGCGTAAGAAGAAGTCCTTCTCGGAAAGGTAGAGCATGCATGTGCTTGGCTTGCCGTCTCGGCCTGCTCTGCCGATTTGCTGGCTGTAAGCCTCAATGCTGCTAGGTAGGTCAAAGTGAACAATTGATCGGACGTTTTCCTTATCGATCCCCATTCCAAAAGCAATAGTGCCGACAATCTTGAAGTTCAGAAGTTAGGACAGCGTTCTCCGCATATTGCTCTCGACTCACAATCATGTTCGAGCTACGTAAGAATTTGTCTTGGACGTCGGAGCGAACGTCTTTGTTGAGGCCTGCGTGGTAGGGTTTGGCGTTGAACTTCTGTTTTGACAGTGACTCGGCTAGCTGCTCCGCACCCTGAGCAGTGAAACGGTTAGCAACACCACATTTGGGATGAGTCCAGTCCGTCGCTTACGGCGTGTGTTGTCACGTAAATGATGGAAGGACCTGGGTTGTTCTTCAGAAAGGCCATGCAGATCTGCATTTGGTCGTCGTCGTCGCTAACGGCTTGGACAGATAGGTGGAGGCTGATTCCCAGAGTCAGAAAAGCGTAGAAACATAGAATTGCAGGACTGACTTTGACCTGTACATGCTCGTTACGAAGAGTCCCTCGGGTGGGATGTTGAACGTAGCTCGAATGTCGTCTGCAACAGCCGCAGTGGCTGTCGCCGTGAGACAAACCACCCGCTCGACATTGGCTTCCTTGGCGAATCGAGCAACTTGGCGTATAGTCAGCGGGAGTTCAGCAGAGTCGGGAGTCGGACCTCACTCTTCAGGTAGTCGGGTCGGAACGAATGTCCCCACTGAGAGAAGCGTCAGCTGGCTATCCTGACGAAGGCAAAAACCCCGGCAATGAGCTGGTCACCTCTGAAATGCAGTGAGCTTCGTCGATTGCCAGCAAGCGGATGCCACCTCGAATGGCCTGGAGCGATGCAAGAAATCCCTCGTTATTCAACCGCTCCGGGGCGCAATACAACAAGTCCAGCTTGCCAGCTGACAGTTTTTGGTGGATATCGACAAATTCTTCTCGGGACTGCGTCGAGTCAAGCACTGCGGCGCTGATGCCTCGTCTTCGGAGAGCGTCGACCTGATCCTTCATCAAAGCGATCAGGGGTGAGATGACCACGGTAACACCGCTATCTTCGGGCTCTCGGACGTTGTTCACTCGGTCAAGCTCTTTGATAGCAACTGCGGGAACCTGAAAGACATCAGTGGGAAGCAGAATACAAGAAGGAGAACACCCATACCTGGTAGCACAAGCTTTTGCCTCCACCGGTCGGAAAGACGACAACGGCACTTTCACCGCCGACGATGCGGTTGATGGCAGCTTCTTGTTCGAGTCGAAAGCCTTTCAGGCCGAATCGCTCCTTCAGTACCCTGAGATTGAGGGAGGCAACCTCGTCCGTCTTGGATTTCTTGGATTCGGGCCAATCGAGGTCGTCCTCTCGGGGACGCTTATCGCCTGATACCGCAACATCTGCGACAGCAAGGAGATCGGCTTCATCAGCGGAGTCGAACTCGAAATCGTCGTCCATTTCAAAGGCGGAGACGATGAATCCCTGGAGAGGTGTCGTCCCGAAATGGAAGTTACTGGCTCAGCGGATATCGACGCGTCGGGTGACGCGCATAGGTGGGTCTCGATATGGGCTGTGCTTTGTTGCATAAATGTCTTAGGGTACTATCGGTATCGATAAGGACTTTCAACAAGACAGTATCGATACGGATTTTAAACAAAAAAAAGGATCGATGAGGATTTTCAGCAAGACGGTGTCGTTACGGTGATACAGCCAAAAAATGCATCATTCTTTCATCCCCGACTTTTTTGTGTGAGGAAAATTAGTGATTACTTGACTGCGACGTCTGCGCCGCAGCATCTACTCTTTAACTAATTCAAATCCCGGCAAGAATAGCGTCGATACTGGCAGTGATGTCGACCAATGGCCACTCAGTCCTGTTGCCAGCCAAGGTGCCGGGAACCTTGACAGAGTCAATGAACCACTCGGTAACCGAGTAAACGCTGCCTCCGATCTCAACCGACGCAACAGTATTGCCACCCTCGGCGCTATAGGCGTTCGGCACTGCACCCAAAACTGCAGCTGAATCCCATTTGGCGTCGGCTGAGTGAAGCACAACGGTGCCGTCAACATTGTCGGTAGCGAGGATCACGGTACCGTTGTAGCGAGCAGGAATGGAGACGCCGTCGAGACTAGAGCCAATCTTGGCGGCGCCGGTCAAGGGAACCAGAACTGGCACACGTGTGCTGGAGTTGGCCTCAATGTTGAAGCGATACAGCTGGCCGTCGGTGTTGTCTGCAACTAGAATTGAGCGTCCATCGGGGGCGTTGACGAGTCCAGAGAGCCCGTGGATAGTATGGTTGGCCGGTGTCTTGAGGTACCACGCGTCCGCCTTGGAACCATCCGGACTGACGCGAATGATGCTGCTCGGGTAAGTTCCGAGCGCGTAGGTAGTGCCGTCAGGACCGTGGGCAGTGTCCTGGAAACCTCCGTAGACACCATCCGTAACCTCACTCAGGTTTCGCTGCCAAAGAATCTTCTTCTCAGTAAGGTCATACTTGACAAGGAAGTTATCGCCAGTGATATTCTGACCGGCGGTATCGAAGGCAGAGCCGGCATCAACAATAATGGAGAGGCGATCGAGAGGGTCGATGCGGACGCCGCTGGAGTGGAGAGCACTGTCGAAACTGAGACCCGGGATCTCGATAGTCTGAATCTCGGAAGTATAGGGGTTCCAGCTGGCAACGGTGGCGTTGTACAGAACACTACGTTCCGTCTCGGTCAGTTGTCGTTCGTGAACTAGCAGGAACATCGGAGGCACTCACCTGAAGTAAGCGACGCAACGCTTGGTATCGAAGTCAGCGTTTTCGGGGTACAGTTGAAATGCCTCGATGGTCTTGTTTCCGGCAACTGGACCACATGTCGCGTTTGCGGTGGTGTGGTGCTTCGTCGGGCAAGCCTGGATGGCTGGTAAAGCAAGCAATGGCAGAACGTACTTGGCCAGGATAGACATCGTGAAGGAAGAATGAACAAAGTGAATGCTTTGAGTTGTCACTTGGAAAATCTAGATCGGCACGACTTTAAAGCTTTATTTGTACATTTTGTCACGTACACATCGGCAGTGGGTTTCTCAAGTTGCTTCCGACTGTCATCACCACTTACAAATACGAGGCCCCGGTTGCTGACGTGCTCATTAATGACGGCGATCTTCTTCAACATCCGGGCAAATAAGCGCGGAGCGAAGCATGGATTGGGTCAAGAATGGCACTACGTGTTGACTCGTGCACCAAAGTGTAGAAACAAACGGTACATGGCGAGGCCCAGCCTTACGGAGTCAAAAAACATCCGATCGTGACTAGACACAACCAAGTTTTTTGCATTTTTGGGCAGTGGAAAGTGGGTATATGAATTACTTGATAGAACTGTCGTCGGAATTGGAAGACTTTACAATCTTTCCGAGATTTGTCGACAAGAGCACATTTCACCAAAAAGGAAGCTCAGCATGATGGTGACAACATCAGGAGAGTTTTGGTGAGGTTGTCGTATTACAACGGCCTGACAGCTTCGATTCGTATTGTCGTCAGACTTCAATGTGGAAATCCCACTCAAACTCCTAACCGTCCCCAGTAGCCACGGGCAATGCAAACTGCTGACATGTTTAGCGGTGCTTACCAGGCCTGTCCCTGAAGTCCGCCAAACCTTTATATTGCTCACGGATATACACTCCATCAAACACTGCCCACGCGCCGGTGGGATAAGTGACGAGGCCCTTCGAGTGGCCAGTCGTTAGTCCGCGGAGTAGAGTAATCCCGTTGCTTGGAATACCACCCCATCGCAGGCGTTTACCTCAATTCTGACATATGATTCGTCCTGGAAACTTGCAGTCCCATCGCAGGCATACACAGACAATGTTGGCCATTTCGAACGAACTAATGGCAATGACCGACTCACTGAGAATAGCTACTGAGAACACTTGTAATTGTCTACTCCAAGAGTTGCCGACTTCTGGGAGTGTCCATATAAATCTTGTTGTCCATTTGTTTCTGCCCCTTCGAGCCAGACCATCTCAAACAAAGATTGAAACCACCCCTTTCTTATCTCGGCAGAAGTGTCTTGTCGTATGCGACTTGAGTATTCATTCCGTTCGCGCAAGAATGTCCGTACCCCACAGCTTCACAACTTTGCAGCGATTTCTGTCGAAGAAGTTCTTCTCGTCCTCTTCAATTATCTGCGCGTTTTCCTTGGTCGTAAGGATTCCGGTAAATCTGTTGGCCGCCTCCTCATCTTCGAAAACCATGTTGGCGATGACGTCAAAGTCAATATCGGCGGGGGATCCAAACAGAACAGCGGCGTTCTCGCCATCCGGGCGCTCAATATATCGCCGGGTGTGTTTAACGGGGAAGTCTTTCCCAGTCATCTTCTGAATCATGGGCATATGCTTGGTGTCGTAATAGGTTTTGAAGTCGGCCATGGAAACGCCTGGCAGGCGGTGACCAAAAATGACGATCTCGAATGCCATGTTTGGTGTTGTGACGCGTCAGATCGTTGGTGGAGGGCAGGTAAGAAAACGAGGTTGACTTAACAAAGTTGACGTCCCCTTGATCTGACAGAATATTGTTTCGAGGAAGTGTGCTGAGTGATGCACTGATGGGCTCACTTTCCCTGGGGCAAACACTTCGTTTTTGTACTGATATTGCACAGACCGGACGCCCTCATCGCACAGCATCAGACACCAAGGATGCCTCATCCTGCAGGTTTTGATTGGAACTGGACGCTTCTGGTTACAACCTAGGTGTTCTCGAATCGACTAGAATTGGGGTTGATTGGCGGACCATTGCTCCTGAGAGACTTACGTCTGACATGAAAGTATACCAAAGTACCAATCGCTCTCTGTTCTGTGCGTGGCTACCATGTAAGCCATCAAATCGCTGCTGCTGTTCCCTACTCAAAAGTCCGCCTCTATTGTACGCTGATTTGGTGGAAAGTCCGCTCCGCTCCGCTGCTGTAATCATAGTTACCTACCTAACAGAATAAGCAGGTCGACTGTAATTACTTCATAGCCGACATGTGAATGACATGGCCTCCCTGAAAGTTCGACAGCTTGATCACTCCAACGACACCAGATTGACGCTTGTGGTCTCTTTAGATCGAGCTTTTCGCGTGTCCGGCCCTTTTGCTGGACGAACATGGCTTGATCATCTTGCTTGATAAGGCCTAGGTGGGATCTGTATCTTTTCTGGCTAAGACATCTTTAGTTGAGAGTACAAACCAGTCGCAACATGTAAACATCCAATGCCACCCGAGACAGAGACATATTGCCTCTATTCTCAGTCTCTCGACTTGTATGTAAGTGTATATACAGGCTCCACGTCCCAAGATCTCGGTTCCGTATTGGCATTCTCTGACAGCAAGCAGGCTCCAAAAGATCAAGTGCGACGAGACTAAGCTCGCGCGTGCCCGCTGCACCGTAGCCGATCGCCAAAGCGAAGGCTATCTCCACAATCAATAAGCCATTGACGAGACCACGGATCCCTGGCCTCCCCTGCAAGCGATTGCATGATGCTGATGGTGACAAAGATGTCCGTCTCCAGCACGAGATCTTCGCCCAGCGCCGCTACAATTCCGCCATTCGAGGACTACAGGGGATGGCTTTTGTGCGGAGGCAGCCTGTGGTTTTGCTGGTTTGCCAGCTCTCGACACGTCGAATGGTGCCCGTCGAATGGTGCCCGAACAAGGGCGGACTTCATTGGTCGATTTAGATGTTTTCATTTACATGGAAAGACTTTATCACTAGACTGTTGACCGACTTGAAACTAATTTGATCAAAAAGGAAACCTGTGCTGCTGCAGACATTCACCAGCATTAAATGCTTCATTCATTCTGGAAAAGGGCTCTCGGCCAACAACCCCCAAGACCGCCGCCACACTTATGTACGACGCTAGCACGATGACACTGGTGGTGGTCACTCAAGCAGATAGGATGAGTCCTAGTCAACCGTTGTCTGGAGAGAATTGGCTGTCTTTGGCATGATCACCTCTTTGACTCCATCGAACAGGCATTTGGCGATTAAGAAACATCAGTAGTCTGCCAAGAGACAGAAATAAATATCGTCCCCGCGACCCAGGAGAACGCTGTCTGCGACGAGACTTGCACCAACTGCAACATCACCAGCGCTGATAGCGACAAGTTTAGCGCAGCGCATACGACTTCCAATTCTACTTTCCTCGCCACAGCGTGTCTTTCTGCTACGTGGAGGACTTCTGTGGTCTATCGATGACAAGGGCCAAAGCTTTCAACGCCTGTAATGACTCCGGCGCAGACAAGTTTGGGTCATAACAGGGTGGCTAATGGTCACTTATGCGTCAAGCTGTAGAATTCCGTTTCTAGATACCTCAGCATTCCCGTGAAGCTCACTTCAACATGTAAGCTCTCCAATGGATGACTTATTGTGGTTCTTGCCGATGTGACAATGCAAAATTCAATTCCCTCCCGAATTGCTGGCCCCATCGGGTCCTGGCGGCCGAGCTTCGGCTAGGGCTCCGTCCAGAGCTGGGTCCACTTCCGCTCGGCACGGCACGTCCACTTCTCGGGATGGCCCGATTCTGGCAAACTGCATTTGTTGAGCCGAAGTGTGATGGAGAACTCAGATATCGGGGCAATCTAGAAGAACCCAAACATGCGCTTGTCATGGTGAAGGCACGTATGCTGTCATGAATGAAATACATGAGATATTTTCAATTGCAGTGACGGTCACCAACTTCTCGGGTGGGCGCGAAGGCGTAGACGTTTGGTCTTGAATATCCAGATTCCATTCTGTGTATCTAGCATTTGTTATATGTGGTTTGTTACAACTCACTAGGCGCTCTGCTTGCTTTCCCTTTCTGATATGTACGCGCGCCATTTCGGGTTGAGGATGTACACAGGGATCCCCAGCAGGAAGATGGCACCGAGGATGCCTGCCAAGATACCAAAAGCAGTGTGATATCCGAATCTCTCGACCATGAGCGTCATTCCGTCAGTGACACCAAACGACACGCTGTTCTCCGTTCCGACAGCGACGATCAGCGCAGGCCCAGTATGTTTTGACGCTGCTTCCGAAGCGAGGCCGCGAGGGTAGTCGAAACACTGAGGATCGTCGTGAAAGGGTACTGGAAGAGGGTCCATCCCATGTGTGGGCCCCACCATGTGCTACCACCAGGGGCAGTGTAACCGTACAACAAGAGCATCCCGACACCAATGACGGCCGGAGTTGCCATCGTAATGAGGTGGTGTTCCGGAATGCGGATGCCATGATTACGACAAGCCAGCCACATGACGAGTGGGTTACCGAGAAAAGTGCAGTACATCATGCAGAGTACCGCGTCGACAACGCCACCGATGTCGATCAGACCAGTGTCGGCTGCTTGCCAGTGGTGGTTCTCCATCAGAACAGTGTTGTAAATCAGGGACATTCCGACGCCGCATCCGAGGGCAATAGATGAGGTGAGCACGGCGTAGATGATTCCTGGTGAGGAGAGCGACTGTACCATGTGCTTCCAGCTCAGAACCATGGCTCGGAAAGGTTGTGGGTGGGGAGTCGACCAAGATCTGATGCGCTGTGCGTAGGTCTTTTCGTTCCATCGCTCCAGCAGCGGCGCCAGTGCCTGGAGCGGTCAAACCTGAGCGCTTCATTTCTTCCAGGTAGGACTGCGCTTCAGAGCCCGGAATCACTTTGGTAAGGCCGAGCTCGTCCGTGATGGCAAGCTGCCCATCCAAAGACTCAGGCGCGCGGGTAAACTGTGTCTCGAACGCGAGGAAGAAAGCAATAACGATGCATACCGCAAGGGTGATGACAGAGACCCAGTAGTACCATCACCAGCCCATGTCATGGTTGATGTATGATGAGGCTAGGTTGATTGTTGAAGAGATTGCATTCTGAGCCATCCAGTACAGACAAAGGATGCTCGACCACTCGTGGACGAAGGTGACCTCGGCCAGCATCAACGGTAGAAGCGAGTCCGAAGCGGCTGTAGCTAGTCCCTGGACTATCCTGGCGCCAGATGTCCGGCGGCGGCAATAGTAGCAACAAGCAGAATCACCACGAAGCCAAGGAACAGTGGGCGAAGGCCATAGGCCAACGACAGCGGTAGGATGATGTAGTTTCTTGAGATTGCTTGTTGGTATGGTCAAACCATGATCATTGTACAGAAGACCATACCAAGAACGACAGCACACTTAGCCAATCAGATATCTGACCCACTTTTATCAATCAACCAATCAGATATAGCCAATTTTCTATTTCAAACAGTCAATTTTTACCCCTATATTATATCTGATTGATTTGATATATTTAATATAAATAGAGATATAGAATAACTATAATCTACTTTTTAGACTAATAAGAAGTTAATAAAAAAAAATATAGCTACTATATATTCTCAATAGGATTTAAACCTATAGTATTTAGTACTATAAATATAGACTAAACTCTATTATTATTTATACTATAAGAATAATTATTATTATTAAGCTAATAATTTTTAAGGGGTATAAGGGTTATTCTAAGAAGATTTAGATTAATAATATACTTAATATGAAAAAAATCATATAGCTATAGCTTAATACGCACTCTACTTATAATAACTAATAACCTATATTCACTATATACTATATCTATATTAATACTACTAATTAACTTTCCCCTATATTATTATTTAAATCTAATAATAATTCAGACTATATTCAGCTTCCCTCTACTTCAATCTATTACTTCTTAGATTAGGGAAATATTAAATACTAGCGAAATATTATCTCGAGATCTTAATAGCTATAATACTATTAAGGGTCTCCCCTAGGCAATATAGAGGAGTAAATATTTTATTAATAATAACTATATTTTAAAAAAGGGTTTTTAAAGTTAGAAAAACTAGATTAAGAATAAGAGTTTTTTTATTTATAAGATTTTAACTAAGAATATTTAAAATAAGCTTCTTAAAGTATTAAAAATATATTAATCCTAACTAATTATATAAGTAGGGTTTTCTAAGTATATTATTATTATAATAAGAAGAATTATTTTAATACTTTTTTTAAAGTTTAATCTATATTTTCTATAAATACTTATCTCAGACTGAAGTATTATATTATTAAAATAATTATTTCAAAATCTATTATTTCTAATAATAATAATAATAAAATAGAAGTAATAATTCTACTAATAAAACAATATTATTCTATTCTAGTAGTTACTATATTAAAATCTTAGGTTATAAAGTTTCTTAAGCTTACTATTAACTTCCTTATTAATACTAGTAACTTTTTTATAATTTTTTAAGATTAATATTTATAGTCTTTCTTATACTAATTTTATCCTAATTTCTTCTACTAACTCTTATTATTTTATAAGATTCTAAAAGACTAGTTATCTATATTATATATAACTAAAAAGGCTTAGATTAAAGTTTAACTTTATAAAGTTTTTATAAAGATCTCCTTCTCTTTTAATTTCTAGATTTCACCTAATAAGTACATAATTATTATAATTTTTAGTTATTTTTTTAATAAGTTAGAGAAGTAAACCTAATACTTCCTAGTTTTCCGATATTAACCTAGTACTTATAACAGTAAGAATATTACTAATATAATATATAATATTACTAGAGATTAGAATATTATTAATTAAATAGGTATATTAGTTTTAGATAATGTTAGTAATAATAATACTTATATATAATACTTCTTCCCCCTCCTTTTAGATAAATATACTAATAATAATACTTAAGATTAGAAGATGAGATACTATAAGTATATCCTTAACTTTATTAACTAAGTATTCTTATATAGTACTAATAAGAATACTTTTAAGTAAGAATCTGACGATTATCTTAATACTTAATATCTATAAGTAGATTTTAAGCTCTAGTATATTTAAAGACTAATTAGTAAATTATAAAATATTATTAAATATATTAAGTTATCCTTATAACATATTAAGAGGTCTTTAATAATCCCTAATAGTTCTACAATTAATAATATTAATAATAGTTTTATATTATAAGAAGAATTTCTT
>AMCV02000011.1:2226223-2249479 GCA_000350065.2 Colletotrichum orbiculare MAFF 240422
TCTTAAATATAAGACTATTTTAATAATACTAATATCTTTACTAATAAAAACTAGTACTTACTTATTAAAATTAGAAATATCTTTAAGCTTTTTTATTTTTAGATTATAAGATACTAGGGGTAGGGTAAAAATAATAGTTATAATTAATTCTAAGAAATTATAATAAGTATAGAATACCTTATAGATTATTTTAAAAACTAAAAAAAATTATTTAATAAACCTATAGATAAAGAAATCAATCTTATAGCCTCATAAACTACTAATACCTAATTATTAATATTAATAGGGATTTTAAGGTTAATAAGGTTATTATAGTAAAATTAAGTATTATAATTATAAGTAGTATCTATTATTAATATTTCTAATTATACTTATAGTAAATATATACTTTATTAATAAATAACCTATTTGTAGAAAGTTTATCATAATTATTTTAATTCTACTAGTTATTTTTAACTATTAGTATTTAATAGGTAGTAAATATTAAATAAATACTATATAAAGCTTAGTAAGTCTTATCTCTATACTACTATAATCTTTTATTTTAAATAAGAGTTATAATAACTTAAAAAGTAGTAAAACAATTTATAATAATAAGAATAACTTTATAAAGTAAAAATTAGACTAGAAGAATACTAGAAATAGTAGTATACCTATAGAAGTACTTTTTATCTAATATTACTACCTACTTATAATATATTTACTTCTCTTACTTTAAAGCTAATTTCTAAAAACTCTAAATACTATTAATAGCTTAGTAATTAAACTTATAAAACTTTTACTAATAAAATAGATAAATTAGATTAATATTATTACTAAATAACTAAGTAATTAGTTACCAATCCTATTTAGTAATAGATTTTATACTAATAGACCTATCTAACTTTTAACTACTTTATTTTTAATATTCTAGTAATACTTATAATAATAACTAATTATAAAAAAGTTTTTAGTTTTACTAAGTTTATATTAATATTATAGAAGTTCTTAATAAGGTTTATAATATTAGAATATATATAATACTTCTAAAACTAGCTTTAAAATAGTATAGTAAGTATTAGAAGTTATTATTTTATTTAGAAGTAAATATAATAACTAGAAGTAATAAGGGGGTAATAATAAGGTATCTCTAGTTTTTTTCATATTATAAATAAGTAAGTTTAACCTAAAAACTACTTCACAATAGCTTTATTAACTTCTTATATAAGTATTTTATATTAGATCAATTAGATATCTAATTAATTAGTTAATCAGAAGCCCTTTTTTTTACTAAACAGTTAATCAGAGACCCTATATTGTGCCTGATTGATCGGTTAAGTGCGCTGAAGAACGATACACAGAGTCGGAATGGTAATGAGAAGAACGATCTTATCAGACGAGTACCCTTAAGGTGCACATATCTCAAAGAAGACGTTGAGTATTGCACCCAATCCATTCGCAATCGACAACCCCATGCTCGAGAACCAGCAGCAGCAAAAGAAAAGGCCGTACGTTTCCCACTTGCGGAAGTTGAGAGGGTCGTTGGGGTCTGCTGAAGGAACAGGGATCTTGCGGACCCCGCCGTCTTTGCTGACCAGAAGCGCATTCCCGTCGACATGACCGTATTTATCTTGCTGGTCGGGCTTTGAGTCCTCGAGGTGTTCGACGCGACTTCCGAACTTTGCATCTTCAGTTACACCTTCCAGCAGAGGCATCTTGGCCGAAGGGAGTTTGCAGTGTTGGGACTATGACTCGTGGCTGAGGGTCCAGCCGAGTGCATTGAATGAATGCAAAAAGTTGAAGCAGTGGCCTGCACTTTGTCACGACTGCGAGTAACCGTCGCAACCTAGAGGGATACTGTGAGCCACCAGCTGTGTTGGGACTGGGGATAGAAGACGAGTCCTCCGACAGCATTGTGAAGGGATGTGAGACTGTCCTGGGTCTTTATGACTCCCATCGCCATCCTTTACGACTGACTATGTGATATGTGGCTGTTGTGTGTTTACCAGCAACCGGGGCTAAATACGGGTGATTCCCGTTCCCCGGAGTGGAGGTGAACTATGTGTTGCCCTGGATTTTACACTACTACGTAATAAACAAGCTCGGTTCGCTTGGCGAACAACCGGGGTGTTCGGTTCCGAGTCAACTCAACCAGTCTCGTTGTCACGTTTCGCGCTTGAAGAACCAGAACGAAGTGCTGCGCTCTTTTAAACTGTTCAGAGGAAACCTGCGTACATCCGAGATACCTCTCCACGCCATTAGGCCACGATGCGCGACGACGGGAAGAGCTTGAGAGAGGATGTTTTCTGAAGACCTCAACAAGAACACGCAATATTGTGTACTCTGCCCGGACCAACGAACTTCACGGCCTGAATGCAACATCCCAATCGATCACACGGCGTTGGCGGCCGTTGTTCTTTCGCCGTCCTCCATGATAGGACTTCTGTCGGCTCTAGGAACACTTACCATCTTTGCAGCAATTCGACTTCTTGACTGTAATGTCGAGGTTGTCCATCACCGTAACTGTCAAGAGTGGATCCTTGGTCTTGAAGGAGACGCTTTTGAGGTTCCTCATCTTTTTCAAATGGCACCGCACGTCGTTCCCGCTCGCGGCCTCTTTGTCGTATCCGCAATCTTCGTTCACAATGTTGCCATCCAGTGTGCTTCCCGTCACTTTCACCGCGCATGATCTTTTGACAGCCAGGAGCACGGTCGTAACGCAGAAGACGTCGAGGCTGTGGAGGTCGAAGCTCTTGACGTTGGAGTCCTTGTAGCCGTTTGTGATTTTCGCGTCTTTGCTGAAAGTCCCTAGCACCTCCAAGGGGCCGTACATCAGGAACTTGTCTTTGGCGTGCTCGTTGCCCAGCTCTCTGACGCCGAGTCCTTCGTAGGCAAGGTCGACGTACGGCGTCTGCGGTTTGACGAAGTTCAATTTGGCAACCTCAAAGGAAGGATCGGCGATATCATCGTACTGTATGGAAAGGTCAGAGGCATACTTCCACTTCAACTCCTTCCTGAGTAGGTATTAGATCTTACGGTAACTGTGCATCTGTTTTCTGTTGTTTTGCAAGTCTTTTCCGTGGGAGTCGCGAGGACTGTTGCCATCAGCAAAGCCAAGACAGCTAAAGCACACGAGTATTTCATAGTGGAAAAGATTCGGATTTATCTCAATCAGCGAGATGTGACTTGAATTGGAGCTGAAGCCGGCTGATGAAGGAGAGGACTAGGCTTCAATGTGTCGACAGACATGAGCTTTATATACTGCTGTACAAAGACGATAGCCACTACTTGCCGGGAATTTGACAATTGGCAGCTGAGTCCATAAGCCAAGCCACGAAGTACAGAAGCGTTTGTGGACGAGTGGTTGTTGAAACTATTGGCAAGCTGTTCAAGCCATGATACTCTGGGAACTTTTGCAGTGGCAAGTGTCTGGTGTCATGTTACCTGGAACTCCAATTTTGTCTCTGAACACGCCAGTCTCAGCCTCCGGCTAACTCTTTGGCGTATGGCTCTCACACTATAGAAAGTACATAAAATGGTGAAGACCGACATCGATGGCAATGAGAGGCTAGATCCATCAATCACGTTCCGTGAGTAAGCTATCGCGTACTTTTCTTGGAGTCCTCCCCAATCTCAGGTGCACGCAAGTGCTCAACCGCTAGCCTTTCCGGTCTTATCGCAAGCTGTAGTTTGAGAATTTGGTAGGAGAGCAGTATTAACCGTACTGCAACGTACGACTTGCCTGAGTCTGAGGCAACCTCCGATTCGATCCAAAGCAATAGGACCTGGTAATCGATGATCGTTTCAGATTACACAGTATTCCATCAGTAAAGCAGTGTCACATGATCAACGAGAACAAGAGCGGTGACGTAAAATGGTTCTCAGCCCATTGCCACAAGCTAACGAGCGGATGGTGTAATGTGGACTCCAAGATGCAAAGCAACCTGTCACAGAAGCCAGTCCTACATGATCAGAAGTCACAGTTCATTCGATCATCTTGTGTTTTAGCGAGAGCACATTATAGTCCTGTTTCGCGCAGTGCGCTGGGCAACTACACAACACGGGCGAGCGCAACATAAAACTCACGGTTCATTCCATTTTCATTAAAGATTATTTCTACCCGTCACACAACATCTAAGCAGGAGTACACTGGGCATAGTACGGGTTGACAGTCGAACAAGTTGCCCCGGGCACGCACTTCGTCGCACCGGCGTAATTCACGCCGCCACACTGTCCATACATGCTCTGATAGCCCTCACCAGCAGCAAAAGGTCGGGGTGTGCATTGAGCGTAATAGGGATTTACGGTAGAGCAAGTCGCGTACTCTGGGCACAGCGTCGGTCCGTTGTACTTGCTGCCTCCACACTGCCCGTACATGTTCTGCGTCTGACCTCCTGTCGGAGGGGCGGCAGCAGTTGTCGACGTCTTGAAGGTCGTTGACGGCGGCGGAGTCTGAGAGGGAGGGAGCGTGCTGCTGGCTGGGGCATCGTCACTCTTGATGGTTCGAGTTGGCGTGTTGCTCGTCGACGCCGCGGCGCTGCTCTGGGAAGCGGGGCCAGAGGAGCTTCCTGGAACACTGCTGGCGGGCCCGACAGAGGAAGATACTGCGGACGAGGCCGCACGAGTAGTCCCGTATGGTGTGGCGCTTCCGGAAGCCGTGATTTGGATACGGCTTTGCGGAAGCATGGTGACACCTCCGGAAATGATGTCGGCGCCAGGAACGACGTAGTCGTTGAGGTTATCGCGGTAGATGTTGTAGTAGATGCCAGGGTCGTTTGCACCGTAGAGCGCAGTTCCAGCAACACCAGGTGGGTTTGACGTGCCTTCGCCGGTGATCTCGAGATTTATGCACTGGGGATAACTCTGCGCGCCGTTTGACTGCCCGGCGCTGTGAAGGGCAATGATTTCGTGGCGCAGCACGTAATGTCCAGGAGCAACGTTGGAAGGAATGCGAACTAGCCATGCGTTTCCGTTGTCGATCAGGATCGAGGCAGCCCATTTGTTCGTCCGCTGAGGTGGGTTGATCAAGCCCGCTCCGTCAATCTTGAAGAACTTCAAAGATGTCTTGTCCACCGCGTTGCACGGCCCGTTGCAGTTGGCGAGCCAGTCAATGACGGGACCCTTGTGACTGTCTGGCCATTCAGTCCACTGAAGCTGGATGGTATCACCGGCAGCAACTGTAATGCGTCCTTTGCCCGCGACGGCCTGGCGATGGCAGACGATGTCGGGTGAGGTGTAGGCACTCGGCTCCACGAATCCATTGTCACGCTGGTCAATGGTCCAGCCAGCTACGAGAGGAGGATTGTTGGTATAAGGGTCTTGCACCGGGATGTAATTGCGGTATGAAACACCTTTGATAACGACGTTCGTTACGTGACCGTGAGCGGTGACTGAAGCTGCCGAGGCCAAGGCGGCCAAGGCGTGAGATATCTTGCGGATACCCATACTGAGATACTGAGACGGGGAGAGTGAATGTGATCGATAATTGAGAAACTGGTGTTGAGCTAGAGAGTCCAAAGAGAGTAGTGTTAATCAAGTTCTGTTCGTATTGAAGCTCTTGTTGATCGCCGAGCTTTATACCGATAGGTATACCTTCAATTTTCTGGCCGTCGTTCTCTTCACTCTTCACGTGGTGTGATCGAGGGATGAATTGAGTCAAACATTCCTTCATCCTCCGCTCCTCGGTCTATGTATGCGTAAGGGAGATGGGAGGGGCTTGCCACCTCCCTCGCCAAGCGGCCTGGCCTAGAAGTCTCCATGGCGTCTACTCTTGGGAAGCTGAAGATGGGATGTCGCCGATGAAGCTCTAGGTGGAAGGAATCCTACCATTTGAGCTTATAGTCACCGAAACCAGATTGGGCTGAAGCCTCGTCACACGCCATTTCATTCGAAGGAGCCTCTCAAAGACTGTTCGCCGTGGAAGCCTGACATTTGCGGCAGTTGGACAGCCCAAGCTGTGGCGCTATTCGCATGCGGAAAGATAATTGCCAGCCGCAAAGACTGGACTATGGCCCGAGTATAACAGCAAGACAACTCGAGATTGATGCTTCTTGATGCCTTTTGGTGCTGCTTCAACGTTGGCGAAGTTGGGTTGAGGTCAACTTTGCACAAGAATTTCAGTTTGCCAACGCGACGTGCCATTGCCGACAACTTCGCGGAATCCGCAGTAAACTACGGCGAAACGCGATAAAACGGCCTGGAATCTCTCGGCAGAGGCTTAACGTGGCCGAGCCGAGGTGGCCACGGTGAGATGCCAGTCTCACAACCAAGGGGCCACATCCAAGCCTCTCCGAGGTCAACTGAGACACTTGACCTGACAGCTCGAAGAGAAAAGTCTCAGCATGTTCGCCGACTAGCGTCATGGCGAAATCTAGACTGCCATCAAAATCGATAGGTCGGAGACATGTTACCATTTGTCTCATCGTCAACTCACGTCAAAGGTGGCCGGACTTCAATGGTTCAACCTACCTCACGATGCTGGAAGCCTCGGCAGGGCGCATCTCGTACTCTTGGCGAGTCTTAGGGATGGATTTTCGTCCCCAAGCGAGAGGAAGATACATGCAAGTGTCCACGCGCCAAAGCCGGCACCGAGACATTTCCGGCAAACTTGATCTATCCTGAGGCGGTGAGCGTTGGGTAGTTTCCGGGTCTGCGGTGCCACCTCCCCTGACAGGCAGAACACCACGTGAGAGTCAAATCAGCATGCTGTAGGGCTGGAATGATCTGATTTGACCTGTCACCCCAAGCTTGTTTCCACCTGCCGTTGAGGATTCCACCCTTGTCATCTCGACCTTTCTGCTTCGCTGGCACCATATTCAACACAGGTCACAATGGCTCAGGCGAGCACCTCGAGTCTGATTCTTCAGCCCGAGGAGGGAGCAGAATTTGGGCATCATGTAGCTCGGCAACAATAAGACAGCCTATGAATTTACTCGACGAAGAAAGGGTGCTCCCGAGGCCACAGGCCTGGGAACACGTGTACTACATGACATTGACGGGTATTTCGCTCCCAAACTCCGTGGTGTTGACAGAAAAAAAGACGCTTCCGTCGTAGAACGGCCCAGCCGTTCTTGGCTCGCCCCAAAGTCTCGAATAAAATTAAACATGATCAAATTCCGATACGCCGCGCCGAAAAACAAGAGATGATTGATAGTGGTCTATATGACGTGTGATGCCGGTGCTGCTCGCGGTCGTGTGTTTCGGGAACGGGCAGAGGGCGGGAGCTTGCGTACAGCTCACGCGCGCGCCACGAGGGCTACAGCCGATGTTGTTCGGTTCTCGGGAACATCGGATGACGTAGCTGGTGAAGCGTACGATAGCAAGGGGGAGTCTCATGCCACACCATGGTTTAGACCGTAGGGAGTCAATGATTCTGATCCCTCCAGTGGACAGCGCAGCAAGCAGGCAACTTCACCGCGACGCACACGTCTCAGATAAAAGCAGTAGAAACTGAGATGCTGAAGATTGGAATATGTGATTGGGGATGCCGTTCGTGTGGTGTGTGTGTGTTTGTGTGTATGTGGCGGATGTAAGTGAAGCCCACTTCGGGACAGACGTCGTGACACCGCCCTGGGGTTTCGAGAGGAGACCCTGTCTCACCCCTCGATGGCCACTATGTGGACCAGCACGACGGGGAAAAGAACTGCCATTGTCGCGTGCCGTATTGTTGAGTGAGCAACTCTCAGAGCGACGTGCTTGAGGATGATGCAGCTCAGCATGATGGCGTTGAGAGCCGAGGTGATGGGGAAAAGTGATAGACGAGCCATCTTGCTTGGTGTCAAGTGTGTAAGTGTGTGTGATTTTAGATGTGATGGTTAGAGTGTGTGGTATTGCAAGATCGATAGAGACACAATATTGAGTAGAGATGTGCTGGGTTGGTGTGTCTCATTCCAATTCCATCGAGAAACATCGTGCCCTTTATGAAGACTTCACTTATCGTCGTCGTCGCCGCCTAGCATCGCCTCCCTACTCTAGACCCCAACACCACCACCCCGGTCATCCTTGCAGCCACCTGCACCCCCGTCCACGCCCAGGCACCAGAGCATCCTTCACCCGCAGACGAGAAGAAAGGAAAAGGCTGCAAGGCGCCATGATTGTCAAACGACACAGCGGCCCGGCCCATGATCCTCTTCTCTCGGCGAGTGACTGTATCCGTGAAGAAGAGGGAACGAGAGAATAGAGTCTGCAGCCAACAGACCCCCCTCCCAGGCGCAGCCTCACGGAACCCCTGCATCTCCCTCATCCTGTCATCACCTTGCTCAAACGAGACTCACTCTATGAGAGATCCGAGGCCAAATGTCAGCAGCAGGGGGGCAATCTTGGTGAGAGGGAGCTGGCTGTCCACGATGAGCCTCCCGGTGTGTCACTGACAGTCATGGTTGATGGAATCCTGAATGCAGGCACCTGTCCCACCACAGTACCCGGTCGACTTTGGGTCGGGATGCAGTGCCCGCCCCTTCTTCAATAGAAAAATCGGTCGGAATCGTTCCCTGTTTTTCCTGCTTCACTTTCTTCGAAGCTTTCACGTCGCACGAGAGAAGTCTCTAGTGAAAATCCCACAGATACGGACAATGCGTCTCACAATGCCAGGTGTGACAGGGCTTGCAGCACAGCATCATGTGCCAACATATTCTTCGCACCGAGAGGCCACAGTGGGAAAAAAGGCTAAATTTAAAGGCATGTTTCTATTAGGAGTACGGAACGGCTGGCGCGGCGCAAGTGAAAATTGAAGATATTACGGACGTAGCCTAGGCTTTCTGTCCGGCCGTTTTTCGCCGATACGCAGCTCATCCTTGGTAAAGGGGTGTTTTGTGATTGTTCTTGTACAACGGGAGAAGGTAGAAGGATATCATGCCGTAGCTCATCATGGTCGTAGAGGAGAGTTGCTCGAGTTTCCGAAAGATGGAGGTGCCTCAACGCCTACAGTTCCCACGTGTCCCTGTACACTTCTAGTACAGCAAATTTACAGTCTCGCGTACTCTGTTTCGCACTTCTGCACGGCCGTCGGAGCTTGGTGCGTTGGACGGGATTGTGTGGTCGAGTATGATCCCGGTAACATCCTAGAACTCACGCTCTGCGCTGTTTCCGAGGACACCAGCTGTCCAGAGCCCAACCAGACCCCACCAACTGACCTTCCACCCACGCCAGAGACCGTCGAGGCCTTGACCCTTTTGGAAGACAGCATCTGCGACCTTGGCCTTGGCCTTGCCCCTCCTAGCGGGCACTGGCTGGGTGGGGATGGCTCGAGTGCCTTCTTCGTTTATAATGTAGAGCATGGTACCCAGGACGCCATTGAATCGTCCGGGAGGAACGATTGTGTCCATCGTCGAATCCTTTGCAGCTAGCGCGCGTACATATTCGGGTGTGGAAAGCACGGCGACCTGGCCACGTCGGAGCACCGTTTCGAGTGGCAACTTGACAAACAGTGCGACGGAGGAGGTGCAGAATTTGGCGACGGAAAAGGCCGTGGGCGACACTCGACTGTCGATCAGAAAGCGGGTGCGAAGGACAAGAGGTGTCGAGAGCGTCAACAGCGGGTGGATGAGAGAGTGGAGGATCGTGGGGAGGGCGAGGGCCGAGGGACAGACGTAGGAGGGGAGAGCTCGGAGGGTCGACAACGTTCTTCTCGGCTGCTTCGAGGTCGGGGTGACGAGGAGTCTGTTGTTTTGGCATTAGTATCCGCCCAGAAGCAGTCAACATGAGACAGCGAGTGACATACCTTGTGCGCACCAAATCCAGAGGTGCGAGAATGAGGCCGGTCGCAACGGCCGCAGCGGCGGCTATGCATAGTGAAGCCCAGGGGTAGGGTGAGGCGATATCAACCAGTCGATCGATATCCTCCTTGACGCCGAGGTCGGGAACGTTGAACAGTGCGCACAAAGCACTTCTCGACCAGTTCTCCAATAGCGACGAGAGCACCGAGTAGAGAAACGTTGCATTTGATCCCTTCCAGACTCCCCACGCACCCTCCTTTTGCCACAACTGTCCTATGACTTCCATCAACGAGTCTGATCGCTGGATGGCAAGCTGGTGGGGCAGCACAGGTTGCTTCGCCGCTGGTGTCCGGGGAGGTGATTGTTGACGGTGCCTGGATTCTCTCCTGGACACGGGCGAAGGAGTAGTCGGAACATTCGAGGTGAAGTATGCGGGCTCGTCAATCTCGGAATCCGATTCGGCATCGTTGTATGTTGAGGTTCCAAAGCCCGATTGCTTCCTCTCGGATACCGGGCTGGTTATGGGCGTCGGTGTGGTGGGTGCCAAAGTCAGATCATCATGGCTTCTAACCTGGAGTACTGTTTTGGCCACCTCGAAGGGCTGGGCCATGAGAACGGACGTGTATTTCCATAACAGCTCGTCTAGGAGATCCTTGACCGTTTGTACAACGGAGGGAGAAGGTTCGCTGATGTAGTCCTTGTAGTCGATGTCGGAGAAGATGTCGCGTGCCTTTGACGCGTATCGTTGGCTGGTGGCATTGCGTGCCTGCGCAGACAAAGGGTTCGGTCCGGAGGCAGACGTGGGATCAGGAGCTTCCCCAATAACTGGAGGCTTATAGTATGGTCTCAAGGGATTCCTCCCATCTCCTTGTGTCGACATGGCTGTTGTAGGCTTGGGGGTCGGGAGCTCGACACACAGGCTGGATCGTGACTGGGGTGTTGGAACTTTTTTGCAGTGACTGCCAGCTTTGCATGATGAAATGGAAAATCACCTCGGAGATAAGATAAATGGGGCACCTTTCTGGTCTTCGAGGGTACGTACCTCAAGAAAAACAGGGAGGGAAAAGGTCCAAAGAAGACGAGGTGACATTGGACGCGACTGAGGGTCCTGCGGAGCTCGGGCCATACGGCTGCTTCCGACCAGTCATATGTGGCTGCTGACAGAATCGACGACAGCCCCGGAGCCGGAATATTGACAGTCGCCGGCCGATAAGACCGAGGGGTGTGGGCCTTATCGGAGCTCCCGCGCCGTGATGAGCCTATAGAAATTTCTCTGAATCCAATGCACCTCCACAGTCCATTGGCATTTATTGAAGCTTTCCAAATCTTCTCAACCCGGTCTGCTCCTGCTTCGGCGCCACTGGCAACCTGACGTGAACCGACTAGTAACTTTGCTCGAAGAGACGTGCCACTTACTCTAAGACGCTCTTAAATATCCGTTTCGTTCACCGGCCGATAACAACGCGGAAAACCAGGCGAAAGAGACACCCCGGGGCGGAAAGCGGACCTGCGACATGTCTTCCACAAGATCATTCAACAGGCTGGCAGCTGGCGCATGCAGGCAGGCTCGTCCTGTGCAGCGACAGACGAGATCCATCTTCAACTCGGCCGCACCATCGAGGACGACGCAGTACTTCGCCCCCAGGCGCATTGCGTGGCCCTCGGCGCGCAACTTCTCAATCACCGCCCTCAAGTCGCATGGACATATCACACCTCCGAAACAGGGCGAAGAGTGAGTCTTGGATAGACTGGAAACAATTTACATGTTTCTGACCTGCGGTCTAGGCTCTGGGTAACCTTCATCGACAAGGACGGTGACGAGCACAAGATTGCTGTGAGCGCCGGAGATAACCTTTTGGACATCGCACAAGACAATGACTTGGAGATGGAGGGTACGTAGCAGCCGCATATATCCTAGAGCTGGTCTTGCTGACAAAATCCAATAACAGGTGCCTGCGGAGGATCATGCGCGTGCTCGACTTGCCACGTCATCGTTGTCGACGAGGAACACTACGACAAGATGCCCGAGCCCGAGGACGACGAGAACGACATGCTGGACCTGGCATTTGGCCTGACCGAGACGAGTAGGCTGGGTTGCCAGGTCACAATGACCAAGGAGCTTAATGGCCTCAGGGTCAAGCTGCCGCCCATGACGAGAAACCTCCAGGCTAGCGATTTTAGCTAGTGCGACTGCAGCCCTGTATAACGGCGTTGGCTGCATCTCACGTAATTAATCACCTGTACAATATTATACAACATGCGAAAGAAAAAGGGGGGTTCACGGGAAAGGGGAACGGGACGGTAGCTGTCCCAGATAGTAGGCATGACATCAAGGGGTCACCAGAAGGATACATCAATCTCAGGCTTTTGCTAGACATTGGCGGGTATCAAAGGACGATAGGAGGAAATGACATCACTCCTCTAAGCACATTATTTTTGCAAAAACGAGACTTCGTGTCGTGTCGCGTCGCGCCGCGCCCTCCATAATAAAACGACAAAACTTTTGGCGGGAAACACCCTCTCAGGCCTCCTCCAGCGCGCCCTTCTTGAGCCCACCACCGCCGGACGCAATAAGGTCGAGGAATCCCTTCTTGGACATTTCGTTAATCTTCTCCTCCCTCCTTGTAACACCCACGACGCCCTCCTTGCGCGTCTTCTTCTCCGCCTCGGCGGCCTTGACCTGTGCCGCCCTGACGGCGTTGAACAACTTGACGACACCGCGCTGTGCAACCTTGCGCAACCTCCTCTCGCCCTCCAGCATCTCTCCCGTCGAGATAGCCTCGGCCTCGTCGGCAATCAACACGTCGCGCACGCGTCCCTTCTGTAGCGCCTCCCTCTTCTGCTGCCTCATCTGCCTCCTCGCCTTGTTCTCGAGCGCAGAATCGACGGCGGCCTTGGCGGCCTCGTGGGCATCGGCGCTGCGCGCCAGAACGGGGTCTGCACGTTTCGCGTTGGAGAGCTTCGTGGACAGAATTTTCGAAATGGACGTCGAGAAGGCGGCCGGGTCGTTGCGCTTGCTCTTACTCTTGCGCGATGCGCCTTCGTCGTCGTTGTCGTCACCGCTCTCTCCCTCTCCCGAGTCCGACTCGTCGGTACCGACGGGGGCGTCTCTGCTCTTTTTCGGCTTCGTGGCCGTCTTCTTTGTGACCTTCTTCTTGGGTGCCGGACGCTCTTCGTCGGAACTCATGGATTCGTCTGTGGCAGCGCCATCGTCGACAGCTGCATTGAGAATATCATCGTCGTCCGAGTCGAGCAGTTTCACTGCGTCAAAGTCCTTCTCCTCGTCTGAACCAGCCTCGGCTTGCTTCTTGTCTTGTCTCTTTTGCTTCTTGGTCGGGGGCGCAAGACGGCCGTCGTTCGTTCTCTTCTTTGATGAGGATGTTCCAGCCATTGTTGCAGTTGCTCTGCCGAAGCGATCGTTACTTCAGTTTTGGTGGAATTTACCGTGATGTGGTGATGAAAAAGTTCCCCCATACTGCCACCCAGCTCAAAATTTTGGGAGACCGCGGTGGGGCGTCGAGCTTATCGCGGATGGGCAGACCGAGATAAGAGCTGACACAGCACCTACACCGAGACCGACCGAGGACCTTACCGAGCTCTCACCTGCGCCACTGGGTCAGGGTGCGCCTCCTTCAACACGCCAAAATGCAGGGGTAATGTGAGCCCGCCATCAAAGCCACAGTTCGTCGTCGGATGGTCGGGTCAGTTTCAGAGCTCGGCCAACTTGGCGCCGGCTCGATTTCGTCATTCGTAGTATAGGGGATCATCTGATAAACTCGCCTTACCAAATCGAGTCCCAGTGACCGACGGCGAACAAGCGGTGCCCTGACTCCACTTTCCGGTCGACGGGCTTCTAGATCAAGCATCGATGCTAGCTTCGTTTTACGTATCGCGTACGAAATTTTGTTTGAGGAAACTCAATCTCGAGGCCCGAGTCGACACTACTACCCCTGGCGAAGGTGAATTGACCAATCTCGACTCTTAAGAAGCCTATACAGAACGGTTCAAGGTTCAAGTACAGTTCCTATACTACCTTGGGCTTGCCTAACGTGTATGCGAAACAGCCTTGCATTGCGCCCGCAAGAGTTGGTAAAGTCTATCTGCCCTACCGGCCGAAACATGATGGTATTCCGGTGTTTGTCGGGCTGCAGCGGTTTACCGACCAAGCGAACATGAATTGCGATGCTACCTAGACGGGGCCAAGACGGCGACAATTATCAAGCCCAGACGTAATGTCAACCTTGGACAGCCAAACCGAGCTCCTGATCTCGCTTGCTCCGCAAGGAAGCATGCCGATTTTCCCATGTCGCCAATAGGTGACGGCGGCATTGGTCGTAGGACACTCAAGAGGCCGATCGGTCTTCGGCATATTGTTGTTGTTGATGAGTAGTGTCGGGATGGAATAGTCGCGGATCGACAGAACTCTGTTGGCCGGTAACATGAAGTCTACCCATCGAATCGGGACGAAGAACGCGGGCTCCGAGGAGGTCCGACACACTTGTCCACAATGTGCAATGCGACTACGGCAAGGCAGAGTTTCTACAGTAGATGACGGGCAACATAGCACCAGCCAGCCACATCATCAGGAACGCCTTGGAGTTCGACTCTGCGTGTGTCAAGTAACGTGGTTCCAAGGGCGACGTACGGCACGTTGAGCATTGGCTATGCCCGTGCAGCGGGACCCTCGCAAACCTCATCCCAATCTGCTGGTGGATGTCATCAAATAGTCCAAATTCCGTACCGCCCAATTACAGTTTCGACTAGAACGTCTTGGACTTGGTCGGGTGTGCATGACTAGGTCGGAATTTCGGAACGCAAGAAGGCGACTCGACCCGGACGGCCGTCGTCGCTCGGGTTCTCGTAGAGGTGCTCATAGATTTCGTGACAAATTGATCGCCGTCACGTCGACGACGTTTCGTGGGCGGGAGAGTCTGTCGCATGTACGACGGGCTGGATCAGCGTACTGTGTAACCATCGTACCTAGCAACCTTTTCTCTAAAGGTGGCGGCCCAAATTGCATTGAAGCGCGTCCGAAAGCTGGTGATGGGCGGTCATGTAGGTTATTGAATAACTGGACCGCTATTCCAATACCAATAGCGCCGAAGAGAATCGAACTTCTCTGGCCTGTGAAGCCACGGTGCCAGTAACGATTGCTTCGACGCGGCCGGTCTGATCTCATCGCCTGCCAAGCGACGACTCGCTCGCCCTGTCTTTGGGCGAGTTTTGCTTTACTGCTTGGCGGGTCGGCGGGTTAGCAAGTGCCCTGGACTCTTGTCAAACGTTGCGATGATCCGGGTCGAAGGTCTGTGGGTATGTGTACCGAGTATCCGTAGTGTCGTCGGTGTTTCCCGAGATGGTTTGGATCCCGTGCGGTCGACGAAGAGTCCATCGTCAGCCACAAAACGCCAGCTACGGCACATCGAAGCAGCCCGCGAAACCGTTAGTTCACGGGGTGTGTCGGTAGTTCTTGTCTGACTCTGATCGACGATGCCCGGCTCTATCCGTACACGTACACCATACGTTTATGAATCGCTGCATTACCGCTGTTCACGCCCAGGACCCGGAGTTCTGGCCGCCAACCAGACAGCGGGTAATACCACGTGTAAGGGTGCAGGTGTGACGAAGTGTCTCAATACCCGCCACTTACGCCCTCCGAGCTGGGAGCGAAGCTATCAATTAAGGCAAGTTGGGCGTCTGTCTTTGCAGGATCGCACCTAAGGGGGAATTCTCGCCTGGAAATCGAGTCCAGTCAATGCAGTACACCAATCTATCCCACTTCCTGGTCCTTGATGGGCAGAATGAACCCCCATCCACCATCAACCAAAGTACCCCAAGTGGTGGGAAGCACGGCTGGGCCCAGACGCTAGGGCCGGAACATTTACATCTCCACTCGGGACTACGGTAGACCCATCCCGAATGTCGGAGGCCCCCACTCGGGACCACGGTAGACCCAGCCCGAGCCGACCAAGGGTAACGGGAAGCGCCGGCCGATGGAAAAGGTGGAGACAGAGGGCGGACCGGGAGGCTGTCGGACATAAAATGCACATTGTTCAAGAGAAAACTAGTAAGCCCTTTGCAATGATAGGATTCTAACCATGTTGTCGTGGTATCCATCAGCAAAAACTCTACCTGTTGCGAAGCGTAGAAACGACGAGAACAGATTTACCGCGCAACTTTCGCTCAATTACTCGTCCATTCTCTGCCCACCATCACCAAAATCACCTCCACCCCCTCTCCCTTTTGCCTCTGGCCTATTTTCGGCCGGATGAGGCACCCCGATACAAGACGGGCTAGCTCCGTCTGATGTTTTGTGCATTCTTGTGCGCGACCAGCTGGCAGTTGTCCTTGGGTGCGATCTTCTTTGCATTCTTCTGTCTTTTAAGCTTATACCCTGCCACACTTCTTCTTCAGACTTGGTTGTCGACCGTCGTTTTGCCAAACGTCGCCCCAAACGCCATAGCCCTCGACTACGGCGAGCCTGAACTCTCTCAGCCCTACTGGCTACGCCATCTTCTCCCGCAATCAATCCCTACTAGCTCATCGCAACATGTCTCTGTCGCAATGTGATCCCATGTCGAATGTCGATCTGGTTCCGCGCCTGCTGGAGCCCGACCCCTTTGCCCGAGTCCCTCCCAAATCTCCTCGATCATCACGCGCCCTGAATGGGAAAAAGAAGGCCACCGCCGGCTATTACCTATGGCGCCGTTAGGACTCGAACCCAACAACCTTAAGTACCTACCTTCCTTCCCCAATGTCACTTGAGGTAGCTGGGGCATATTAACCAGCTAGCAGTTAAGTAAATCTTCATACTAGTAGTTACCTCGTTAGCCAACTTCAATAAAACAACTATATTAACCCCCCTATATTAGCCTTTTGGTATTTAGGTGAAGTTACCTACTTTCTAGTGATAGTAATAGGGTATTTTATATTACTATATAAAAAAAGTATTAATTAAATCCCTAGATACCCCTTTTTAGTTAGCCTTAGTTAATTAGCTATCTAACTATTATTGAAATACTGAAATTAATATTTAACTAAGCTATAAGTTAGCCTATATATGGATTATAGACCTATATATTCAACCCCTTACCTAGGTAGACATCTTGCGTTAATATTAGCCCTATATATTATTATAACTATACTATAATATATAACTAGATTTTCTAAATAAATTAGATTCTATTATTAGAAACTTATATTAATCTCTTACTATCCCTTAGATTACTCTAATTTATTAATTTATTATTTAAACCTCTTAATTCTATCCTTTTTAAATTAACTAGTTAATTAGCTAAATCCTCTTATTTAAAGGTATTTTAAGTAGTTTATTAGAATTAAATTAGCCTTATTCCTATTAATTTAGTATCTTAGGAATATTAGAACTACCTTACTTTAGAAGAAGATATAGCTAATTAACCTTATTAATTTAACTATCTATAGAGATTACTATTTACTAAAAATTTCTCTACTTCTAGTAGTGAATAAATAATTAACTAAGATAGCTATCTAATCTTATTATTATAATTTAGCTACTTATACTAACTACTTTATTATTTAGTTTAGTTAGATATACCTAGTAGATTAGTAGACTAATTAGCTTCTTTTTACTTAAACTAAGACTTCTAGATATTAAATCTATTATTAACTAAAATAATAATACTAGGTAGAAATAGCTTTTTACTTTAGATAGAGAATATCCTATTTATATAGAATATATTATTTACCTAACCTACTAACTTATTACTTAACTTAATATATAGTAACTTCACGGGAAATACTTCTACTATAAGATAGCTAGCTAGACTTTATTTCAACTTTAAATAAGCTAGTAATTTAGATCTAAATCTTTTATAATTTTTTTATATTTTAAATATATAATATAATAGAGATATAGTAGTATTCCTTAATAGTACCCTATATCTATTAGAATATATTAAAGAAATAAATAATAGAATAACTACTTAAAATAATATAACTAGAATAAAAGTAACTTTTAAGGAATATTTTCCTACTAAGATTATTAATTAAATAGATATATATAGGAGTATTAAGTCCCTTCATTAGGAAGATAAAAAAGCTTTAATAATATATTATAACTAAGCTATCACTTTCTTCTACTATTTAGAATACTATAATATATCTACTAGATTAAATATTCTACTATCTAAATATATAGTATTTAGAAGTATTATTAGACAATTTATTAAAAGATTATTAGATTTAAACCTATAAAGCTAAGTTATTAGTATATTAATATTAACTTCTAATAGTTTAAAAGATACCTACTAGACTATATTAGATATCTAATAGATCTTTAAAGACTAATAGTAAGAAAATAACTACTATAAGGTAAGTAATTAGATTAGTCTACTTAAGAAGATAGTTTAAGCTTAAAATTCTAACTAAGAAGTTAATAATTTCTTTATATAAAGATTTAGGTTTCTTATTATACTAAACTAGATACTAGGTATTAATTATATAAGTTATTATACTAACTAATTAATCCTACTAGTAAACTATTAGTTTAATAATCTAAATACCTAGGTTAATTGATAGTTTAATAATCTAGCTATATAATTAATACTTTAGTTTAATAGTAATTAGCTATACTACTAAAACTCTTAACCCTAATAATACTAAGTATACTAATTTAGTAGACTTCAATAGAGCTAACCTTATTAGCCTTAATAATTAGGGAATAACTAGGGATAATTATTAAGAAGTTATTATAATAGTTATGATAGAAGTATTAACTTTAGTCATCAGGATTTTAATAGCTTAGCCTTTCTATTATAAGAATTATCTACTAATAAGTTTATTAATAGAAAGAAGATTCTTACTAAAGGAGAAATTATCTATATTAACTATAGAAAAATAAGCTATAAGAAGCTATAATATATTAATTAAGATCTCCCCCCTTAGGAATAAGTATACTTCTAAATAATAATCTTTTTTAGTAATACTAGCTATAGTAGTAAGACTTACCTCCTTAAAAGACTTATTAATATCTATTCTATATAAATCTATTTTAATTAGGAAGTTTATTATAAATAATTATTAACTACCTATTAGAATATACTAACCCCTAAAACTAATTCTACAGTCTTCTACTTCTATTAAAATCTTATTTAGAATAACTACCTAACTATTTAACTAACTAATTACTTACCTATTATTAATAAATTAGTAACTTCTTAGGATTTTTTTTTATTAAAGTATAATATAGTTAAGATTATTATAAAGATTGATAAAATAGTTCCCTTATTTACTAAAATAAAAAAATCTAAATTAGTAGCTAACTCCTACTTATTAAAAGTTAGTAGAATAATAGTTAATACTACTACTATCCTAATAATCTTAAATAACCCTAGCCTAAAACCTAATTAATATATTAAATATTTTAACTTATTAATAGTATAAGTTAAACTACTTAGTTCGTTAAAGAAATATTAAATAGAAATAATTTCTAACTAATTAGTATTATATATTTAGAAAGTCAGAAAGTCTAAAAATAAGAGAAGCCTCATTAATTAATTCATTAGAAAGAAGTCTATTTTAATCCTTAGTTAAAACTTATAGGAAAAAGTTATAATCTATAAAAATATAGAAATTATCCTATTCCCTAAAAATATTAAACTATTATAAAACCTAAGTATCTAACTAGTAAAGAAGACCTATTAAGAAAGACTAATACCTATAGTTATAATAGAAGGTTAACTACTTATTAATATTAAGGAACTTACCTATTAGATTATACTAAATATCTCTTTAGTCAAATTAATATAACTTACCTTAGAATTCTCGAAATAGTTAAGAACTACTTTTTAAAAAGTATTAAATTAAATTAAAGCTAAAAAAAAGAGATCTATTTTATATATTATAATAGATAGTAATTCCTTATTTATAAAACTAAATATTATTATAATAAGCGATCTAAGTAGAAAATTAGAAGACTTTAAGATATCTTATTAATATACTTATTTCTTTAGAATTAACTATATTATAATTATTAGAAACTCCTACTACTAGTTAACTAGTTACTTAATAGTTATAAACTAAAGTTTAGAAATAAATATTATTTATTCTAAGTTAGTTAAATACCTAGGACTAACTCCCTACTTATTAGAAGGGATTAGTTTTAAAAGGTTAAAGATAAGTATTACTTATAGAAGTAACTATAAAATTACTTACTTTATTATAATAGAAGTAGTTATATCTAAGATCTAGCGCGAGATCTAGGTAGTTATATATCTAGCTAGTATAATCTTATTAATTTTTCTTCTCTTAGGATTTCTCTAGTTTTATAATATCTAAGTAATCCTTGACTTTTAGGCTAATTAAATAATTATTAGTAATAGAAAACTTAAGGAGTATTTTATTAAGATTTAAAGCCTAAATATATTACTATTATTAGATTAACACTTCCTCCTAAGCTTTCTACTTATTAAGGAACTAGACTATAATTATTTAGTATAAATAGTTAAAATAATTAATAAGTCTGATAATTCTTTAAGTAATTCTAAAGATTCTAATAAAGAAAATAATTTAGGAAATATCTAATTCTATCTTAATTTTAATAAGTCAGTAAACTACTACTTAGGCGGAGTCTACTTAATTTACTAAGCCTACTAGAAAATACTTTTAATTATAGAGATAGATTCTTATACCTTCTAGATATTAATATAGTATAACTATTAAACTATATATTTAGAATAACCCGTTCTAAAGAATTATATATAGAATTCTATTATTTCCTATTTCTAAGTATACAAGTATCTTAATTAAACTTCGACTTAGTTAGATATTTATTATACTTAACTAAGATCGACATACCCCTACTAACGACTTAGAGATACCTAACTAATAGAAGAGTTAAACGTTTAACTATTAATTAGAAGACTTAAATTACTAATATTAATAAGTAGTAGTTAGTAGAACTAATTACCCTAAGCCTAAATATCTTATAAAAAGATATTAAGGAAGTTAAGAGAATAATATATATATACTACAAACTATTCATAAATTTAATTACTAAGATCTTACTATTAGATATTTATTTATATATCTCCTATCTAAAACCTAGTATAATACTTTAGTTATTAAGTTAAAAATATCGATAGAATACTATAGAGAAATACTAGATAAACTAACTTATATAGGAAAGTATTAATATAAGAATATATAAGTTAATTATTATAACTAATAGTATTCTATCTAATTAGAATACTAAATTAGTACTAACATAAAAAAGTAAAAACCTTTAAAATAAATACTACCTAATATTTAACTACTATAATATTAATAAGGAGATTCTAACTTTACTTATTCCTTTACTTTAAGAAATTTATAATAACTTATTAGACCTCTATATCTAATCTTATATAACTTTCAACTTAAAATATACTTATTAGACTATCCTAATCTATTTAAACTTCTACTACTTATATATATTTAATATACCTAAGTAACTCTAGCTCTAACTAACTAGGATACTATAGGATTATAAAATAGCCACCTACTTATAGATAGAATTTAATTAGATATTCCTTAGTTTAATACCTAAGCTTTAACTAGAATTATTACTCCTATTAACCCTAATACCAAATAGCATACTACTATTAGAAATATATTTTAATAACTTATTTACTAAGTTAGCGTCTTAGGAAGAAGAATAGTAATTTATATCTAATTACTTTTTCTTTAAATTCCTTTAGGCCTAAATAAGACTATTATATAAAAAAATCTAATTAAGAATAAAATTAATTAATACTATTAGCTAGACTTATTTAGTTAGTAGTTTAATATCTATTAAGTTAAAATAAATAACTAAGTTAAGATAATAGCTTATTCTAAAGAATTAGATAGAAATTTAGGCGTTTCTAGTAGCTATTAGTCTATACTACTATTAAATAAAATCTATTTAGAAACAACTAGACTATTCTACTATTTAATTAGTTTAACTCTTTAGAAATAGGATAGATCTAAAATATTATTATTCTACTTTTTAAAAAATATAGTTTATATAGTAATAGATTTATATAGAATTAAAGTTAGAAAACTAATTATTCTATTTTTAGATATTTTAAAATTTACTAATAGATATCTTATTATATAAGTTTAGAAAGGTATCTTAGTTCTTATTTTCTATAACTCTTTTTTATTTATTAAGATATAATAAAACTATAGAATATATAAAAGAGAACTTCTAGTAATTATTAAATTCTACTATTAATACTTCTATCTACTTTAGATAGAAGATCTTTTAACTATCTTCTTAGACTATAAACTACTAACTTAGTTTTTTTCCTTAAGTAGTTATAGAAATATTTATATATATTAAATAGTAGAATTCAGACTCCTAAATATCTTAATTAAATATATTACTAACAACTAGAATTTAGTAGTAGATATAGTCTCTTAAATAATTTTCTTTTTATATAATTATTTATTAGACTATTTAGAATAATTTAGAGATATTAATAATAAGGTTGGTTAGATATAGAAAAATAGTACTAGTAGGTATAAAAGACTCCTTAGAGAATTTCTATCTTTCTACTTAGATATCGAAATAATAAATAAGTTAATTAAAACTATTCTCAACTTCTAATATAAAATAACTAATTTTATAGTTAATTTATATGAAATTATCTTACTACTTAGATAGAATAATACTAATTACTTTTAAGATATATTAAAAGACATTACTAACGATTTATTATTACCTTTATACTTAGTTATATAGATAAGAGAAACTTTTAATAAAATATTTTTAATAGAAAAATAGTGAATTAATTTATAATACTTAGAGATCTATATATTTTTAATTAATAGTACTTACTTAGAGAATATTATTCTATATAATATAGAAAAATTAAGATATAAATATTAGATATATACTATATAAAATAGATATCTAGTTAACTAATTTAGAGGTTACTAGTAAAAATACCTAGTTACGAGTAAAGTAGCGGAAGCTATTTAATAAATATATAATAATAATAGATACTTTAGACTAAGTCTAACTATTCAACAGTTATCCTACTAGGTTTATTAGCTAGGTATATTAAGAGACATTACTAAGTTTATTAGAGGTTGTTAGCTATATACCTTATAGAGTTAACATAAGGCACCTTATCTAAACTAAATATTCTTTATTTTAGAACCCTTTTAAATTATTAGGATTAACTACTTCGGCTTTCTTCTATATTTATCTAGAGGATATTTATATATCTTCATATAGATAGATTATCTTAGTTGTTTTTACTAGGTAAAACTAGTCTTCTTAGCTTTAGGATCCGAGGTAACAGACTATTTAGTTAAATAGATAGACTTACTTAGTTTTTTATTTAGAACTATTTACCTAAATACTAGAAGAATATTTATCTTAGCGTTATTCAAATATTTAATATATAAATAAAACATTTACATCATCCTAACCCTAGCTAAGTCTCATAAGTCTATTAGTATAATTAAGATATATATATATATTATATTAAATATAATTACTAAAATAATACTAAATAAGAAGTTTTAGCCAGAAAAATAGGATTTATATTTACCTAAC
>AMCV02000012.1:0-30350 GCA_000350065.2 Colletotrichum orbiculare MAFF 240422
ACTAAATAGAAATACTATATTCTAAAGTACTATATTATTAATACTATAGAGTTAAATAATTATAAAAATATTAATATATAGAGTTTACTTAAAGATTACTTACTCGATAATAAGGATATTCCTACTAGAAGTTTTAATATAAATATAAATAACTAATTATATAGTAAAAAGGAATAATACTTTACTATACTAAAGCTAAATCTAAATCTCTAAATATAAACTACTAATAATTATAATCTTCTAAATAATTTATAACTCCTTAGTTCTAAACTACTTTAATATTAATATGATATTTATAATATGTTTATAGGATTAGTATTAAGATAGTATATTAAGGGATATTAAACATTTTATCTAAACTTATAATATTTATTAATATTTATATAAAATCTATAAGTACTACTCAGACTTATTATAATTCCTACTAATTCCTAATAGGTTTTAATTATAAATCTCTATTAATTTTATAGTATAATTACTATTTATTAGAAAAGAGGATTCTAAGTTTCTAATAGTAATTATAGATTAGCTATTTAAATATATTTAATTAGAAGTTATAATAATTATAACTACTAAAATTTATATAGAAAAGCTTTAAAATACCTAGTAGTAACTTTATAACTTTATCGGTTGCGCTATACCATAGGGTATATAGTAACTATATATATTACTATATATATAGTAGTATGCCTTCCGCGTCTTATTGGCGATAAATACTAGGTACTTAGTACTAGCTATAGCTAATCGTATAATAGTTAGTAAGTAATTACTATACTATGGATCTAGAGCTTTATATAGCGCCTTATACTATATAATATAAGAATAATAATAATAAATAACTAGAATACTACTTTATATTTATATAGTAAGATTATATATAGTATATATTACTTTCTAGATAAATTAATACTAATTAGTAGTTAACCTTTCTATTATATTATTATATTATAAATTAGTAAGGCTTATTATAATAAAAGAAGTAATTATAAAAACCTTATATCTAAAGTCTATATAAGACGAAAGATTATAAGATTTATTATTTAGATATTTTAGACCTTCCCTACCCTAAGATTTTACTAAGAGCTTTTAAATTATATACTAATTCCTTATAGATAGCTATTATTATAATACTAATACTTATACTTAATTTAGTTTTGAAATAAGGTATTTCTTAATATTTACTATTAGGAAGCTAATAATTATACTTAGTTTTTACTTATAGGAATACGTTTAGTAAATATAATAACTTCTTTCAAATTATTACTAGAGTTTTAATACTAGAGATTTATAATATTTCTAATTTTAAACTCCTTAATAAACCTATATAACTTCTTAAAAACTCTTCTAATAACCCCCTATTTTTATAATAATATCTAAATTAACCCCTATAGGTAAGACGCCTACTCTAAATACCCCTATACTTATAATAATAATACTTTTAGGTATCTTTATCCCTATAAAATTCTACTAATATCTTAATCTAATACTTTTTAGCTAAATCTTTAATCTTAACTATATAAAGATTATAAATAAGGACTAAAAACCTCTACCTATATAATATATTAAATAGTTTTCTATATATATATATAAGACTCTATAATTTAGAATTCTTCTAGATATTCAAAGGCGATTTTAAGGATTAGCTTCTAATAATATAGTAACTCACTAGTATTCCTATACTATACTATTTTAAAGACTACCTTATAGTGTATAATATTAAAGTTAATATAAATAGTAATTAAATCTTTATAGTATTATACTAACTATCTTAATAATAAGAATTTAACCTATAGACTTATAAAGAACTTTAAGAAGTTCTAAAATACTATATTAGCCTTAAAATTAACTTTAAAAAGTATTCTAAATAGGTTAATAACTTTATGTCAGAAGAATTAGATTTTATTCTACTTTTCTATAATACTTAACTTAAAGTTAAATATATAATACTAGTAATACTTTTATAATAAGAAGTTAAGAGGAAATATTTATAGCTAACTTAAGTAGCCTATATAATTATAATATAAAGTAGGAGACTTCTATTATAATAGTTAACCTTACTAACCCTATATTTAACTATTTCAAAATGTCCCTAATATTAAGAAAGATACTATAAATATACTTTATACTTTACTTTTACTACCCCTTTTGATAATATTATAACTAAATATACTATAGACTTTATAAAATTATATAATAAGAATATAAAGTATAATAAAAACCTATATAATATATTAAAAATAAAGATCTATATCTTTTATAATTACTACTTTAAGCTTAATATCCTATATTATATATGAATTAGCATATTTTTAATTATACTAAAAAGTTAAACCTTTAAATATTACTTTAAATACTTAAGTAACTTAAGTTTTAACTTATAGTTTAAATAGATAACTCGCTATATTAAAAACTACTTTAAAAATAATAAATATTATCAGCTATATCTTTCTAACTAGTAAAATACTATATTTTAAAATATTATAACTAAGAATTTTAAGAAGAATAAAAAAGAAGCTTTTAAAGCTTTTATCCTTAAGTTTATTTATATCTAAAAAGCCTTCTTATTAAACCTCTATATAAATATAATATTTTATTTCTAGTTTATAAGTATATATTATAGTATATCTAAATATTAATTAGCTTTCTTTAGTTTTATAGTAACTTCTTAGAATCTTTATAATTAGTTAAAATTAGCTATAGATAATACTATATTATTCTAAAAGTTATAATATATTTAGAATAATAGAGATAATAGCTAGAAGTAAGTTAATAATTAATTTTAAATTAATTATATATATAACTCTTTTTAAAAATACCTCTAAAGTACTACTCTATATAATATTTAATACTCTATCTATATAACTTTATAAAACTTATAACTACTTATTCTAAATAGTACTTATCTTCTTTATCTAACTATATATAACTATTTAAATAAGAAGTATTATATATATAGTAAAATAAATTACTAGTTTATAAGGTATACTTTTAAAGAGAAGTATATTTTATTTAACTAGTATAAGTTAAATATTAATTCTAAAGTATACTTCATAATAGTATACTAAGTTTTCCTTATAGAATATAAAAGTATTAATAACTTAGATAATAACTTTAAAAACCCCCTTAAGATTATAAGCTTAATAATACTATTATATAATACTAAATGTAATATAACCTTAAAAATAAGACTACTATTCCTCCTAAATAGTTTTCAATATTATTTTTTAATAAAAACCCTATTACTCTAAATAGAAGCAAAATTATAAGAATCTTCTAAAACTAAGTAATACTCTATATTTTTACTTAAAATAGTACCTCTAGCGGTAAAATTAATAAAAAGAGTAATACTATAGCTTTTATATCTATATTTATACTTCAAAACTATTATTTAAATATTCTTTTTAAAGCATCTTACCTAACTTAAATACTACTAATTTCTCAACTATTAAGTATTCTTAGTTTACTATATTTAAATAGACTATTAACCTCTTTATAACCTTTATACTTCTATAAGGCAAACTAATAATAATATATTTTAGTAATATCTTTCTAATTATTATATTTAGGATAGTTAATATTCTTATACCTCTAAGTATTATTATATTTTATATAATACTATATAATACCCCTTTCTTATTCTATTTTATAGATATAAATTAACTTAGTATTATATTTAATAATATTTATAACTAGTTCTACTAAGGCAAAAAGATTATCTTAGTTATTTAAAAATAGGAATATTTATAGCTACTCTTTAATAAGGAGAGAATAATTACTTCTATATATTCTTTAGAAATAGAAATATAGAGATTCCACTACTATTTTAAATATTTAGTTATTATATACTTCTATAATATTCTTAATAAAGTAAGATATCTAGTTAAATATCACACCTTTAAAATACTTAAGAGATATTATTATTAGTACTAAATATATAGTATAGTTTTTTCACATTTTTATTTTACTATCTATAGTAATATTAATTTCAACTTTAAAATTATTATTAATACTATTTATATTAATAGCTACTTTATACTTTATATTATTAATATTATAATAGTATTTAATACTACTTAATATTTACTAAATATGTTAGTAAAAATAATATAGGAAGCTTTTAAAGTATACTAAATTAATATATATTAAAGTATTCCTAATTTTATTATAACTAATATAGGTATAATATTTCAATCTAAAGACTTCAGATTAGAGGTAAAAATAATAGGATTAATAATCTATATTATTCTAATTAAAGTATATAATAATATTAATAAGGTTAAGTAATACTATATATTCTTCTATTATATATATAAGATTTATTATAATAAGGTATTTACTACTACTCAAAAAGTAATTCTTGAAATAGTATATCAGGTAATTAATAATACTACTAGGCCTAATAGCCTTATGCTTATTCTAATTATTTTTAGAATATACCCCTATTTTATAGAAAATTCAGCTCCCTCTCTAGATATTATTACTTAGGTTTATATTATATATAAAACTACTAAAGAGATCTACTAGGAGTATAGTAAATATACTATTAATACTATTTTAGTAATATATAATAGTTTAGATATTTTATATATTATAATTTTTCTACTCTAATCCTTAGTATATATATAGTAAGAGTAAAATAGCTAATAAGGCTTATATTACCTCCTCACTATATATAATAAGATATATATTCTTAAGTTCCCTTATAATTTTTAAGAGTTTCAATTTATAGTTATAAAACTATACTTGAAAAGTAATAATTAAGAGGTCTTACTAAGTTATATTAATAAGATACTAATACTTTTTAAAATATTAATATTTAAAAACACTTATAAGAAATCTATAAAAACTAGTATTATTATAATAGAAGACTTAATATTATATAGAAATATATATTCTTATAGTAATACCCTAATTTTATCTATAACTATCCTTATAAAACTTTAGAATATTTAGTAAATACTATAAATTACTATTATTATAGATAATAGTAATACTACTATTATTAATAATAATAATCATCCTCCTATTTAAGTAGTTAGTAATTTACTACTCTAGCCTTAAGTATTTTAGATTAAACTAATTTTAAGTCTTATAATTTATAGGAATAGCTTATTTTTTCTAGATTTTAACTAAGAATCTTATTTTATAATATACTTTTTAACTAAAGAATAATCTGATATAGTACTAATATTTAACTTCTATAAAAGAAGTATTACTATAATGATTAGATTACTATTTAAAGAATTAATTAGAAAAGAAGTTAAGAATATGATTATTAATAGTATTATAGAGATTATTTAATATAACTCTATTTTCTATAAAGATTATAAGTATTTTAAGTCCTATATTATTAATAGAATTAAAAAAAAATACTAATAAGGTATATAAGAAGTTAAGACTTATAATCTAAAGTTTTAGAAATAATAGTAAATTCGAAATATTAATATAATTACTAATAATCTCATAAAGTAGCTAGTAGTTAATTTTAGCTATAGTCTTAGCTTTCTTTTAGTATACTAATATAATAACATAGCTTTATAATATTATATAAACTTATATTTAAGTTAAAATAGAGCTTATAAAACATATTATAATTAAACTACCCTTATACCTTAAGGATTAATACCCCTCTAGCTTTATTATAATTATTATTAAATTACTATATAGTTTTACTAAAACTAATACTTACTAATAAGTAATATACTCTTAATATTATAAGGAGTAATTATAAATAGAGATATTAATATATAACTTATACTTCTTTCTCTTATACCTTAAAAATAATACTTTTAGTTTTATAAATATATAAACTAATAATACCCTTAGCTTCTTAAATATTACTTTCTTATACTATACAAATAAGGAGTTTTAAAAAGCCTTATTTAAAATTAAACCTAAGATAGTCCTCTTAAAAGTAGTACTACTAGTATTTAATAGAAGTATCTTATTACTTAATAGTAATACCTTCTATTTATACTAAAAATACTAAAGGTAAAAGCTCGCCCTTATCGATATATATATAATATCTAAAGTACTTAAAAAAGCGTATATTAAATAATATATATATAAAGTATACTTTACTTTAATATATTAGCCTAAAGTATTATTCAACCTTTCTTATATAATATAAGAATAACAACCCTTAAGTAATAATACTACTATACTTAATAAATATCTTAAGTAGTAAATCGAGTACTTTAATTATAGCCTTAATTTTATATTATTTAACCTTTCTAAAGTATATTTTTATATTTTTATTAATAGTTTATCTACTAATAATACTAACTTTTTATTTTAATTAGGATTTATAATAATCTTAGGCTAAGAAATTACTACTAGTAATAGTTAGTTTAACTTCTATAGTAACTTTATATATTATTCTTCTATAAAAAGTAAAAGAATTACTAAGAATATACTTATTTTAGAAATTTATATTATAATAGTTAGTATAGACTTTATTTATGTTATAGCTATATTACTTAAGAAAATCCTCTAGTACTAAAAACTCCTTTAGATCCTAATTGTTATATATACTAACTTGCATTTATTTTATAAATATTTTACTAAACTCAGTATTACTAAAGAAAAATACCTTATAATTAATATTATAATATTAAAATAGTTATATAAACGCCGCAAATTCTATAAAATATAGTAGATTAATAGAGATAATAATATTACTAATACCTTTATAAAAAGTATACTAAATTATACCCTTAGGAGATTTATTAATTCAAACTATATAACTATTTAAATAGAAAGATAAGTAACTTAAGTAGAATAGATAAATAGATATTTAAATATTATTAAGGTAAAAACGTATAGATTACTAAAAATACTAACTTTTATATAAATAGATAGGTATTAGGGTATATAGTAAAAAGAAAAGTTACTAATATTAGTTATACTATACTATAAAATATATAGTAACTATATATATTACTATATATATAGTAATATACCTTCTACGCCCTACTAGTAATAAGTACTAGGTATCTAGTACTAGCTATAGCTAATCGTACAGTAATTAGTAAGTAATTGCTCTACTATAGATTTAAAGCCTTATATAGCGCCTCGCGCTATATAATATAGGAATAATAATAATAAATAACTAGAATACTACTTTATACCTATATAATAAGATCATATATAGCGTACATTACCCTCCAGATAAACTAACAAACTTCTTTATATTAATTATTACTAATTATAATTTAAACTAAATTAGTATTTTTTAAATAATATTATACTAGTTAACTAAAGTATAGTAATTATTATTAATATTATTCTACCCCTAGATAGATAATAAGATAGAAAAAGTAATACTTAAAATTTAGATATTCCTATAAATATATATTACTTTCTTGTATTGAAACTTACTAGCCTATTTTACTATATACTAATTAATATTAAATAATAAGGATTTTTTAGTTATTAACACTAATTTAAATAGGTTTCTAAATAAGTTTAATATTATATTTATTCTATACTTTCTAATAGTAGAATAGATTACTTAGTTTAAAATAGGTTTTAGTATTTGTATCCTATTTTAAAAATAGTATTACTATAGCTTAAGTAGTAATAATATATATATAATGAAATAATAAAATAAATACTTATGAAATATAATAAGTAGCTAAGAAGTTTTAAATTAGAGATAGAATATAGCTATTATTATAGTATATTAAAACAAATTAGTTGAATAAGAAGCTTGATTAAATAGTTTTTAAATACTAAGTTATTAATATATTAAACCTACTGAATATCATATTAGATATCTTTATAAATATATATTTAATGTTCTATATTAATTCTATTAAATAAGTAGAAGATAACTTACTACTATTATAATAATATATAGATATATANNNNTTTTAATTTTATCCTAATTCTTACTAGGGAAAATAATAAAACTTATAAAAAATATAAAGTTAAAACGATATTAGTAGTAAAAAATACTTTAGGATAATATTATAATTATAGTATACTAGTCAAGTAGAAACGTTATAATATCTTAATATAAAAACCTTTAGAAAACCTAACTAATAATAAAATTATATTATAATTCAAGTTATAAGATAGAAATATTAGAGAAAGTAATAGATTAATATTAATTTACTAATAATAAATAGTTATATAAATTATAAATTAAATAATATAATAGCTTATAAGAGATATATATAAGTTACTATAAAATTCACCTCTAAAGTATTAAATAAATAAATTAAGTAAAAAGATTAGTATTATTTTATTCCCCTTTATATTCCTAGAAGTCTTCTTCTCTCTTATTATTATTTTATTCTTCCTCCTCTTTATTATTAGGAATAATAATAAGTAGTACTAATTTAAAGATAAGATATTATTAATACTAATAGGAGCTAGTAATATTATAATAGTAATAGATAAGTAAATTAGTATTAATAAAGTTAAAGATATAATTATAATATTAGTAGGATATAATATAACTATTAAAATATATTATAATATCTTATTATAGGAATTTTAATATAAAGATAATAAGAGAAAGAAAAGAGAAAGATTTATTATTATCTATATAATACTATTAAAACTAATAAGGATGTATTTAAAAATAAAAATAGAAGTACATATAAGAGTATTTTTAGTATATAAAGAAAGAGTAGTAAGTATAATAATAATATAAGTTAGAAGTACTTATTAAGTATAATAAAAGTAGTTATTATAATACTAAATTATAGTAGAGAATTCTAGTAAAAAGATAGAAATATAGTAGTTTTTAGAGCTATTTTTATTATTAGTAGTAAGAACTATAAGAGTAATAATATATTTACTAAGTTTAATTAAAATATTAATTTAGCGGCTAGTAATATATAGCTTAGGACTAATAATAAAAAAATAAGAGTTTTACTTATACTTATTTATTAACTTTAAAAGTTTATAACAGGATTAACTATGACCCAATATATAGGTCTAAAGGAAACTATTCTTATTATACTTAGTATAATAATTAAAATAAATAGAAATAATTATATTAAAAAGTTAGTTCTTATTATCATTAGAATTACCCTTAATAATATAACTACTATAAGTATAAATATTAGGTTTAAAAGAAGTATAATAATAAGAAAGGTTATCATTAGGAAGTTTAAAACTAGTGGTAATAATAATAGATATAATAATAGAAGAAATATGAGAAGGAGAAATATAAGTAGACAAACGGCGAAATAATAATATTATAATAAGTATAAGATAAGAAGTTGTATAATTCTAAAGAAGGAACAATAAGTCTATATACAAAAAGAAAAAAAGAGTTTCTTATAAATTAGTAATAAAATAAATATAGTATAAGATTACTCAAAGTAAATATAATATAAGTTTTCTTATTAATAATATTATTTAATATTAGCAGTATCTAAATTTTTCTTATTAGTAAGACTATTTAATATCAATAATACCTAGAAGAGGTATTTTAGATAGATTTCTCTGATTAATTGGGTTAGCTTAAGTAACTAGATATTACTAGTATATTATTAAAGCTATTAATACTAGATATTACTATAATAATAAGATGGAAAAATAGTAAAAGGTATATTATAAACCTAAACTTTAGGGTTTATATAAAATATTATTATTAAGGCTTTTTATAACTACTACTTCTTAGTCTAGTAAAGAGTTTTTACTTTAAGTATAAACTCTTTAAGTTTATTATAATACTATTAAAGTACTACTAAAGTATTTCTTATAATTGGTTTCTAATATATAGAATTTAAACTTCTTATTATTATTACTATTTATATTAATATTAATACTATTTTCAGATACTACTTTAAATAACCTATTTTTTAATAATTAAAGGTTATTAATTCTTCTTAATTTTTTACTAGTTACTTATTACTAATCTAATAGGTTATAAGCTTAATTTTATATTAATTTCTCCCTTTATATTATATTTCTATTTATACTTATTATCTATATTAGTATTTATATCTTTATTAATATCTATTTAAGTTATACTAGAAACTATATTAATTAATTCCAAACCTTTTTATATTTATCTATTTATATAAAACCTCTTTTAACTATTTTTAAAAAACTCTCTAACTTATTTCTTTTATATTTATTTTAACTAACTAATTAACTCCCCTTATTAATTAATTAATTTAATACTAGATTAATCTATAAAGAGATTATATTGATTAGAATAGTAAGATTATTATTAAGCTAATAAAAAGAATAATTAAATAGTAGAAATTTAAGATCTCTTATATTTTAAATCTATTTAAACCTTTTATAAACTAACTTTTAAATCTATTAAAACCTTTTATAAACTAATTCTTAAGTCTACTAAGATTTTAATAAATTAGAATCTTACGTCTATCAAAACCTTTATAAATTAGGGTTTTAGATTATTTCTAATTTTTGTAGAAGAGTATTTCTTATAAAATTGAAATTTTAGACTACTATAAGTTATAAGAGTGATGATCTATTAATTAACTATTTAGTTATATTATTATTAATTTTATAATTAATAATAGTTTACTAGAGCTAGACACTAAGTATTTTAATTTTACTTTAGGAGTTTAATTAATTCTTTATTAAATAACTATTTTACTTTTTTAAATTATTCTTTAGAAATATAGGTAACTCTAAGTTATACTTTATCTTTAAGTTAAAAAAGACTTAGAATTATAGTATTTAGTCTATTTATATAAAAGCTTTACTTATTAATAAAGATATTCTTATAGATTTAATTAAATCTATTTTTAGAAATAATACTAATAAGTATAATAAAGCTTTTAACTATATATAGTTAAACTATACAAATAGTCGTTTAAGAGTTATTAAACATAATACTAATATTTTTAATATATTTAGTTTTTCAAAAGAGCTTTATAAACTACGTAGTTTTTCTTATAGGTTTCTGATTTATAAAAAGCTTTTTGATATTATTCTTAATAATTTCAAATCTATAAAAGAATATTTAAATAAGATTAAAAACTTATTAATAACTTCTCTTATAATAAAACTAAACTATCTAATTAAATCATTACAATTTGAATTTTAAATAGTTTAAATGAAAGTTATAAAGATTTTATTATCCTAATTATTTAAAGTCTTAGATCTAATAAGGATTCTCATAAGTTAAATTCCTTATTCTTTTATTTATTAAATAAATTTAGAAAGAAAACCTAGATTGTTTCAGTTAATCTTATAATTAAGAAGAATTCTGAATATAAAATTATTAAATAGTCTTCTTTTTAAATTATTAAGAAACTCTAGAAGAAATAGAAAGCTATCTTTTATAATTATTATAAAAAAGCTAAATATACTAAAGAAAACTATTTTAATCTTTATTCCAGAAAAACTCCTATTTAAATAGAATTTAATATTAATAAGAATCCTCTTAAATTCTTTAAATAAACAAAATAAAAATAAAATAAAAACTCAAAATTAGTTAATATTATTTTAATTTAAAAAGAAATAGTCAGAGAGATTTCTAATAATATAACTAAAAGTCTTATATAATTTAATTCTAATATTAAAGAAACTAAAGAAGAAGAAGATAAAGAGGAAGGTATTAAGTTTAAAAATATAATTCTAATTCAACTTTTTCTTGAAAAGACTTTTATTAAAAAGGTCCTAAATATTTTAATTACAAAAAAGATTTAACAAGGTAGAAGTTCTATTAAATAGATTTAGACTATTTTATTTTTTATTAATATTGAGATTATTATTTATATAACTTAAACTTATAATCTTTTGATTAATAAAATTAAAACTCTTTTACTTATTAAATAGGAAGATACTAAAGAGATTACTTTAATTATAAAAAATAATTTGAGACCTATCTTAAATAATATTAAACATCTTTTATATCATATCTATTATATATTATAACTAAATGTCAATCTATTTAATTAGTTTAAACTTAATTTAATAGAAATATTTTCTATCTTCTTTAATAAATTTATACTATATAATATTAAAAGAGATAAATTCTTACTTATAAGAACTAAAGTTAATAACTTCTATAAGTTTAGAATTCCTATTCAACCTAAATAATTAATTCTTTATATTAATATTACTAATATTAATAGTTTGAAATTATAATATAAGAAAATAAGTTATATTAATAATATTATCAAATTAATTAAGAGTATAATAAATAATATTCATTATAAATATTCTAAAAGTAACAAACTACCTATTTATAAAACCTATCTAGAGTTCTATATATTTAGCCACCCGCCTAATAGGTAGCCTTATATAATACCTAGTAAGCAATCTCTATAATAGGAAAATACCTAGTTATATACTATAACTTATATATATCTCTATAGCTAAATATAGTTAAAAAGACCTAGTAGTATAACTAGTAGTTTAAACCTAGTTTTAATTTAGAAGTAGGAGCAAGTAATAGAATAATAACTAGATATATAAACTTATTAGTATAAGCCTTATAATAGTTTATATAGAAGGTTATAGTTTGATATACTAATAGTAGCTTTAAAGTATTAAACTTACTATAGTAGTACTTATAATATTAATTCATACTAGCTAGGTATTTATTAAGTCATAATACTACTAGTATACCTTAATAATACTAACTATAGGTATAAAAGAAAGCGATAGACTATTATAGACTGGCTGACTATCCTTTAAAATATAAGTTAATAGCTATTTATAATAGTATCTTTACTTATAATAATACTACTGATAATAATAATAAGAACTATTACTATACTTAACCCCTATAACTTTAATATAAATATTAACCTTATAAGAATTGTTAATAATTATAAGAATTATAACTATCCTTATAGAGGCCTAAAGGAGCTGATTTTATATAGAAGTAACTTTACTATTCTTCCTAATTTTCTTAAAATAGTTATAGTTATGTTTAATTTTAATGTATTATTAGAAGATAAAGCTATTAATATAGCTAAAAAGAGAAATTTAAAGTAATAAAGAAGAGTCTAGCGCCTAAAAGTAAAGTGTTTAAGGATAACTCTAAATACTTTAAATATATCTTAGAAGTAGCCTATTAGGTATCTAAAAAGATATATATATTGAAGTCTATTATAGAGTTTATTATTAGCTAATAGTAGGGAAGGCTTAAGGTTAAATATATTGCAGGATTTATATGCTATCAGTATAACTTTATTGCAATTTAAAAATCTGAAGTAACTATAGCTGTAGCCGTTAGTATAGGGTAGGTTAAAGCATAAGTTCTAGCTAGGAGCTAAATGTTTTCTATGTGAAGCTAAAGACTTTATAAAACCTATCTTAAAGGTAAGTTTATTGATAAAGTTAATAGAAGTTTAGATACTTTTAAGAAGTTTAAATATCTTAATAATATTAATTCAAACCTTTATAGACCTATTTTATTAGAAACGTATAATTACTATAAATACTTCATATTATTTATAGATACGTATAGTAGATTTATGTAGGGAAAGTTAACAAGAAGTAAAAATTCTAAAGAAGTTACTTTAGCTTTTAAAACATTTATTAATATAACTAATAATAATAATAATAATAAGAAGATTGAAGAAGTTAATATAACTAGTAACCTTAAGCTTCTTAATAATAGAATAAAAATGATTTATCTTAATAATAATATTATTTATAATCCAAGATTATTTTATACTTATAAGCTGGATAGTTTAATTACAAGAGCTATAAGAATTATAAGTAATAAAGTTAGAACTTTTTTTTATAATTCTAATATATTTTTATATTTATAGAGGTTAGCTATATCAGCTTCTATCTATACTTATAACAGAACGCCTCTTTCTTCTATTAAATTTAAAATTCTATATAAGTTAAAAAATAAAAAGAGATTTTTTATTAGTAATATTAGAATTTGGAGTAGTATTTACTATTATAAGGTTAAGAGTAAGTATTTTAAGAAGCTTAATTTAAAAATAAAAAGAATACTATAGTTTCTTATAATTATAATACCTATTTAGTTTGAAATATTTAAACCTATAATACTATTTAGTCTAGAAATATAAATATTCTTAAAAACTAATTCAATTCTTAATAAAAAGAAGAATTATCTATTTTTAATAATATTATAATTATTAGGTCTAGTTAATTTAATAAAGAGAATAAGCTTAATTAATTTAATTCTAATAATTCTTCTTAGAATCTAATTATTATTAAGTCTAATAGAGTTTATAATTCTACTAGAAATATTAATTATTCTCTTCTTCTTAATAAAATTAATAACAGTAATAATAATTTAAATCTTTCTCCTAATAAAGAACTAAGTAGTCTTTCTATAATTCATTTTAATAGAATCATAAATAGTATTAAGAACTTAAATAAAAACTTTCTAATATTTTTAGAAATTTCTTTTTTAAGTCTAAAAGTTAAAAAAGATCATAAATAGTATTTATATAAAGGAAATACATTCCTTATAGTTAAAACTATTCTTCTTTGATTCTTTATACTAATTAAAATTAATATAATTATAATAATAACTTATTTATTAATAAATATAATAATTTTCATACTATTAAAGATATTTTATTAGTTAATACTTCAGATAAACTAATTACATCTTTAAAAGTTATAAGTTTTCAGTTTAATAATAATTAGATTTAAACTATAAATAAAAAGGTTAAGTCTATTAAGTCTATAGAAGTTTGGACTATTATATTACTATTTAATATTTCTTTTATTAAAAAGAATAATACTAATATATTAGGGGATAGATAGGTTTATAAAATAAAACCTAATAATTAGAATTTTAGTAATTCTATATATAAAACTAGATAGGTTACTTAAGGTTTCAACTAGTATTTTAATATTGATTATTTAGAAACTTTTAGTACTACCTATAAATTTAAAAGTTATAGATATATATTAATTATATCTATTTATTATAATTGGATATTAATTCAGGATAATACTACTACTATATTCACTTATATAAAAGTAGATAAAAAGATATATATTAAGTTACCTACTAGTTATCATTATAATAAAAGTTCTAAAAGTTTGGTTTATAATACTAATTATAAGAATCAGCTTTTTCTTTATTTATTAAATAAAGTTTTATATAAGTTAAAATAAAGCTTTAGACTTTAGTATTTATACTTTAAATCTATTTTATATAAGATTGATTTTAAAGTATCTCCTTCTAATGAAGGAATATTTATATTTAATATTATTCTGAATAAAGGTAAGTATTTAGCTATTTTAATATATTATATCAACAATATGCTATTAAGAGCTAATAATTCTACTATTTTAGAGTAAATTTATAGTGATTTTAAAAAAGATATAAAAGTTGAAGATTGAGGAGAATTTAATATCTTTTTAGATAATACTTTAATTACTAACTATAAGAATAAAAGTATGGAAAGAAATTAGTTTAAATATATTATTAAAACTCTGAATAAACTTAATAAAAAGAATATTCATAGTTTTAATATTCCAATAGATAATAGAGTTAAATTCTTTATTAATAAGAATAATATTAGTAAAGAAGAAATATTAGTATATTAAAAAGAAGTAGGAGCTTTATTATATTTAGCTTTAAAAATTAAATTAGATATTATTCTAATTATTACTATTTACCCTAGATTTTCTTTAGATCCTTCTAAAGAATATTTTATTACTTTTAATAAGATATAGAGTTATTTAAAAAAGAATTCTAATTATAAGTTAATTTAGAGTTCTAATAATATTAACCTTTTTCATTTATTTGGGTTTATAAATTCAAATTAGGCTAGAGATATTAAGAATAGAAAGTCTACTTTAGCTTATATATTTTACTTAGACTTTTACAATATTATAAGTTATAGCTTAATTAAATAAAAATTAATAGTTTTATCTACTTATAAAATGAAGTATATAGTTTTAAAAGATATTGTTTAAAAAGCTATTTATTTATATAATAATTATAGTTTTATTAATAGAATTTTAGGATTTAAAGTTATTAATAAGCTAATTATTTTTATAAATAATTAATTAGCTAAAATGCTTGCCGAAAATACTGAATTTATAAAAAAGCTAATTATATTAATATTTATTATTATTATATTAGAAATCTCATTTAAGATAATTAGATTAATCTCTATTCTATTAATATGAATAATAATATAGCTGATTTTTTGATAAAGCCTTTAGGCTGAGTTAAATTTAATAATATTATTAAGAGGATTTTATAAAGTAATTTTAATATTTAACTTTTTTATAAAGGAAATAGTCTTAATAGTCTATTTTCTGAGGATTAATCTTTTCTTTTAATTCTTTATTAGTTTTAAATCTTTCTGATTTTATCTGATTTTCTTTATTTTACTTTAAAGTCTTTTCTTTTAAACCTTTTCTAGGTTTTAGGTTTTTTAGACTTTAATTTCCTAAAGGTTTTTTTCTATTTTTCCTATATAGTTTTTAGAGTTTTTACTTTTTTTAAATTATAAAAGATTTATTTATCTTATATATTTTAAAGGGGGATATTAGAATCCTAGCTATTTAGCTATTATTAATATTTATCCTAATAATCTGTTTTAAGTATTCAAAAGTTTAAGTGTTTTCTATTACTCTTATAATTCTATATTTTCTATTTATTATAGAAAGTTAATTATTAGAGTTAAAATTATCCTATTTTAATTATTTATCCTCTAAATTAATCAAACTATAATATTAGAGTATTTAGGAAACCGACTACTTAGTAGCCTAAGTATAATAGAACTAAAAGCTCTATATACTATAGAACTAATCTTTCTGAAAATAAACTCTATTTAGATATTAATACTACGAAGTTCCCTACTTCTATAGAATTCGAACTTCTCATTATTATTACTATTTATATTAATATTAGTACTATTTTCAGATACCACTCTGAATAACCTATTCTTTTATGATTAAGAGTTATTAATTTCCTTTAACCTTTTACCAATTACCTATTACCAGTTGAATATAAGTATTATAGTAAAAGCTTTTATAATACTATATAAAGTATTAGAAGAATCTATTAATATCTAACTTGTACTAAAGTTTCTATATTATATCAAAGTTACTGACTTATATTTAGATTTGAAATCATAGGCTAATTTATAAAAACTACTGGAAGTTTTCTAGGTTTCTAATAAAAACCTAATTGATTTCTAATTTATATTATATACTTATTTACTATATAGAAAAGTGAATAGCATTACTATTAAAAGAGATATTAATAAGTAATAGCTTTTTCTTTATTTTAAGTATTTATATCATTTTTCTAGTTATTATATAGTTTTATTAGAATTATATAGAGATTTCCTAGAGGGATTAGTTTTTATTTTCTACTAAAGAAACTTACTATTAATCTATTAGAATTCTTATTAAGAATTTTAGAGTATTAGTATTTACTATTACTTTTTACATTTTCTATTTACTTTATATAGTTTATTATTTCTTACTAAGTTAAATTTAAGTAAAAGGTTTATTAATATTAAAAGCCAGCTATAAGAGATACTTTAGTAGTATTTTAATAGAGTAATAGTAGACTTAGAGAGTTTATACTTAAGGTGGAATTCTCTTACTAGACTATAGGGATAGTAGTTATATAAAGCCCTGATAGTAATATCTTATATAAGCCCTAAAGCTCGGGTCTATAATAATATATCTTTACTCTAATTAATTATCAGTTCTAGCTAGAAAAGAAGTTATAATTAACTATAGTTTCACGATTTTATATTAAGAATCTTAAGGTTTATTATAGTTATATAGAAGCATCAGACTATAGTATAGTAATGTATCTAGTTAATATTATAATTAATAGTAGAGATTGAAATTTAATAAGAAAGAACTAGTTAGAAATAATTGAGTTAGATATCTTTCATTTAGAAATATTTTTTTCTTCATTCTATAGCTAATTTAAACTTGAAAAAGAACTTAATAAATATTTATTTAAACTTTTAATAGAAGTAGTAAATATTCTTTAAAAGCTTAGATATTATAGTAGAGGTTTTTATAATACTTAATAAAATACCTGAGAATATACTAGTATCTTAACTATCTTAAACCGTTTATATTATATAAAAGTTACTAATGTATATTCAGATTTGAAGTAATAAAGTAGTTTTCAGGAATCAATATAAAGTTTCTAATTCTCTAATAAAAACCTAATTAATCTCTAACCTAAAATATATAATTATCTATTGAATAGGAAAGTAGAGAATATTACTATTAAAAGAAATACTAATAAAAAGTAATTTTCATTTTTATATAGAATACTTATATTATTTATAAAACTCTTTTGTAATTTTATTCAAACTATATAAAAGCTTTTTAGAAAAACTAGCTTTTATTTTCTATTAAATCAATCTATTATTAGTCTATTAGAATCCCTATTAGGAGTTCTAGAGTATTAATATCTATTGTTATTTTTTATTATCTTCTATTTCTTTAATATAGTTTACTATTTACTATTAAGTTGAATGTAGGTAGGAAGTTTATTAGTATTAGAAGCTAGTTATAAGAGATATATCAGTAGTATTTTGATAGAATTATAATAAGCTTGAAAAGTTTATACTTTAAGGAAAAACTCTATATTAGATTATAAAAGTAGTAGCTATATAAAACCCTAATAGTAATATTTTATTTAAGTTTCAAAGCCTAGGTCTATAATAAATCATAAATTTAAAATACTTTCCAATAATAGAAAGAGTATAATGAATTACTTATAATTTATAAATAGTATCTTATTATTTCTAAAACTATACTTCAATCATTATTTCTATAATAAAATACTCAAATCCAAAAGGCTAAACTATCTTATTAGATATTAAAATAGTATTTTAAAACTATGAGTTATCTATAGTATTAAAATAGTTATAGAAGTTAGTAATTTATATTACTACATCTCCTTCTGTACTATAATACTAATATCAAAATATTTTATTAATTTACTTAAAGATTCGATTTATTATATAAATCCAATTTAACTATTTATATTAGCATTCTTATGTTCTTAAAATGTAAAAACTATGAGGAAATGTAAATATATAGGCTTTTCTCTATAAAATCTATAACATCTTTCATATAAATTCTTTTTATAATATCTATTAAGAATTATTAATCTTATTTATAATTAGTTCTTATAAGAATAGAACCTTTAAGTATACTTAGTTTAAGTACCTTAAAATTCTATCTACATTACTTAACGCTTAGAAAATTTCTTAAGAGTAATTCTCTCAAACATTAAACCAGATTTAGTAAATAGTTAATTTAAAATTAAAATAACCCTATAAACTTTAAATTTTAATTTCTAATTAAAAGTATTATATTAAATAAGCTACCAACTGCGTTTCTTAAAAATGAAAAAAGAGTTAATTTTAATCGATATTTTAGTATTTAAGATATATTATATTATTATAATATATACTTTTAGTTTAATAGTTCATTAGTATTATAAAACTCCTAATAATTATAGATAATTAAGAGATAAAATCTAATATATATTTTATATAATCAAATAAAACTAAATATATTATATAAAACTCTAGATTAAGTAGTTTAAATAAGGTATAGCTTTTAGAAACAGCGCCGGCGCCTGAGGTTCAACTAGTATAAACTCTACTACTCCAGCGTGTTATTCCTAATAGAATTGCAAGTCATCGGCGCTGAAACGCTTGGCTAGATAATAGTGTGCCGCTGTTTTCTGGACCTTCACATACATCCTTTCGGATTTCTATAGTAGGTCAAGTATCACATACTAAATCAGCACACCCCCCACTCAGCCACTACCTTCTACTCAGCTACTTCTTTTCGCTTATCGCAATAGTATAAAGTAGATATAAATTACTAATGATTAATATTCTTATTGGTTTTCTATAAGAAATAATAATTAGAGTAATTTAAACTTATTCTCTTATACTTTAAAGAATTAAGTTACTTAAAAACTAATTACTATATTGATATTATATGTATATATCATATTTATGATTTAAAAGAAGATAATATTCAGATTAAAACATCGAGCTCTTTTTTATATAATATATATACCTAAAGTTATTTTTTTAATAATTTAATTTCTTAATCTTTAAAAGTAATAGTAATTAATTAGATATTTAAGCTTTTTCTTACTATTTTAGATAATATATTATTTTATTTCCTAAAGGTATATAGAGTTAATTATAATACTAATTTAAAAAACTCAACTTTATATAAATCTTTCATAATAATTGAATGATATAGTATATAGTCAAATATACGTTGTTAAAATGTATAATCTATTCAAATCAGAATGAAGTATTTAAATATATATAAATAGAATAGTTAAACTTTACATAATTTAGTATAGCTACCTAGTAGGTTTTATATTATATTTATTCTTATATACTCCCTTAGTAGTGGAGCTACTAGAGATAATTTATATTGTGTAAATTATTTTAAATCATATACTATTATAAATAAAAATAGGTAAATCTCTTGAAAATAGCTTTTGGAGCGTTTGAATAAAAGAAATGATTTGTTATAATAAACTTATTATAATTATTATATATTTAATTATGTTTTGTCTTCTTTTTAATAAGAATGATTAGTTAGCTCTTTTCAAAATTGTTATTTATTTGATTTTTGAATTATAAATACTTTATTTATTATTTTATTACTTATTAGTTTCTTTCTTTTTCTTTATATTAATACTCTTAATAATTACGTTTTCTTATTTATTAATAGTATATATTAATAAAATAGATTCTAGATCTTAATTTCTAGTATAAAAAATAGTTTTTACTTATTACTAATATTCTAATCATAAGTTAGACTTCTTAAAACTAAGATGGTTAATAATTATTTTTTCAATATTACTATTAACTTTTTTATATATTTTAATTTAGATATTGTATTAAATATTTTTATATTAGTGTTTTCTTGATTCTTTTTAAGCTTAAAGGGATATTATATAATCTTGATTTAAAACGTATTTGGAAATTATAATTTGAAATTATAAGCAGTATTTTTCATTTTAATTCTAATATGAATAATACTTCTATTACTTAAGACATCCTTCTTTATTCCTTTTAAAAGGTTTATTTTATTTACTACTTTTTTCAGATTATATATTATTTAATCAAATTCAACATTATTACTTCTCTTTTATAATTTTTAATATTAACACTCTTATTAATCTTACTAATTGTATTCATAACTATTTAATCTTTAAGATTTAAAATTAGATTGCTAATACTATAAATACTTATCTAATTAAAATAAATTTAATATTGAAATAATAGTATAAAATTTAAACATATTAACTTAAGCTATTTATTTAGTTATGTTTTACTAAATGTCCTAAATTCTTAAATTATCTAATACTTTTATTTCTACTTTAGATTTCGAAAATACTAAAAACTAATAATATTAAAATTAGTATTTTAAAGAAGACTACTATTCTAATAAAAAAGCCTATTAAAGTTAAATACTTCTATAGATATCTTAAAGAAGTTCCAACCCTATTTCTTCTTTCTAAAAATAAAAAATATAATTTAATTATTAATTTTTTAATTAGTAAAGAAGAGTAAGGAGATATTAAACTTACTAAGAATATTAAGAATCAAGAAGATAATATTAATAAACTAGTGAAATATCTAAAAAGGTATATTCAACTATATCTAAATCTATAAGAAAGTCTATTTAAATTAGAAATTAAAAATACTTCTTCTAAAATAAATAACTTAAAATACTAACTTAAAAATACTAAATATTAACTAATTAATTTAAATAAGAAGTTTATTATAATTAAATATAAAACTTCTAGGTAAGAGGTTGTAAGCTGAAGTAATAGTAATCCTATTAATAATATCTTCTAAAGGGGAGCTTCTTACTATTAAGGTAGGAAAGTAAACTTCTAGGTAATAATACTTAGACTAATATATAGTATATATAACTATAGTATATAATATATATAACTATAAACCTACCCTTTAATACTCTCCTTCAGACTAAGCTTATAACTAGTTAAATATATAAAACTAATCTAAAACTTCTAAAATACTTATTTTAAGCTAAAAACTCTAAATCTAAAGAGTTTTTAAAAATAGAATACTTTTAGGATTAATAGTTTTAAAACTATTTGATTAGATATTAGTTGATCTGGTTATTAGTAATCCTTTTAGAAGTAATCTTTAATTCAAACTATTTATTATTCCTAATAATCTTATGAAATCCTTATATTCAATAGTATTTAGAATTTTAGTAAGATTATTAGTAATTATATTAATATTCTTAATAAGATATAGAATAATTATATTATTCTTATTAATCTTTTAAATGATCTATTTATATTAAATATTAATATTCTATATATATACTTTATTTAGAAAGGTTATAATATTTACTAATATATTAATACTATTAGTAAAAACGATTATAAATATAATAATCTATTAATCGAATAGCTACTTGATATACTATTAAATCTACTTAAGGAATATACTAATAAGTATAAAATTAGTAAATTCTACTTCTATAGAATTTAGAATAATAATTATCTATTTCTTAGATTTCTAAATAATAGGCAATTTAATAAAGTAAATAATATAACTACTAATAGATATATATAACAGTCTATTATTAGTAAAAGTAATATTTATTATAATATAGAATTCTAGATTTATTATAAGATTTATTCTTCTAAGTTAATACTATAATTAGTAGTACTAATAAGGTATTAAAAGAGGTATTTAATAGTATATTAATAAGTAGGGAAAAAGCTAGTATTTACTTAGTATAATTTACTTATAATATAAGTAATATCTAATTGAATACTAATAGCTAACTAATTGAAATAGCTAGTTTACTTTATATAGAATTAATAAGATTAATTATTATATTTATCTTTTAATTTCATAATTAGAAAGTCTTTATTAATAGAGAGAGGGATTCTAATAATATGACATTTATAATAGTTAAAATAATATAGAATAGAGTTAATATACTTATATTAAAATAAGAAGATTTTTATAATACTATAATAGATCTAATATTTTAAAAACTAAATAGTAATACTAAGATTCTTAAGAAAGTATATAGCCTTAAGTATCTTATAAATCTTCTTAATGATCTTAAGTATATAAGTAGCCATAGTATTATTATTAATATATATAAAAGTATAAACATTAAAACTCTTATTAATAAAAAGGTAAATCTCCCCCTTAATAGATATAAAGCCAATCTTCTTCATTTTAATTATAATAAGCTAGAACTGTTAAAAACAACTCTTATAGAAGTTATAAAAAGCTTTAGAAAATGATTAAACTCTATTCATACTATTAGAATAATATATAAGTTAATAAATATAAATTGAAATACTTTAAAGTATTAGAATAATAAAGAAGGTAGTATTAAAATTATATATTTTATATTAGAAATAGTAAAATATAATAATAATAAAGAAGAAGTATATAGTAATAGTAGTTATTATAGTAGTATAAACCTCTTGAGATAACTAATTACCCCTCTTATAATTACTATAAATAACCTATTAAGCTTTAAATCTCATGATATTATTTAAAATATTAGTTTTAATATTAAAAGTCTATATATTTAGAAGCAGTTTAATATTAAAAAGCTTATTAATAATATAGAAAGTCTTTTTAATAACTATCTAGTTAAATTCAATATTATATATAGACTTCTAAGAAGGAAACTAGACAGGATTCTTCTTTACTTCCTTAATAATATAAGAAATTAAATAACTTAGGAGAAGAACTTTTAATAATACTATAGTAATAAGAAGAGTAATAATAATTAAAACATCTAGATTAATATAAATATTAATAGTAAGATAAACCTTCTTCTTATTATAAGAATAAAGACTATAGACTTTATAATAACAGTCTAGTAGCTTTATAATAATAATATAATAAAGATAATTTAAAGTAGAAATAGTAGGAATATTAGTTAGTTGTATTAATAATAGACTAATATTAGAATTTAGATAATCTAATTCTTACTTCTAAACAATATCTATAAAGTTATTATCTCCTTTCTTATTTATAATATTAATAGGTTCTAGTTAAATAGTAGTAATAAGAAGAAGTAGGCTTTCTAGCAATAGAATTATATATTCTATAGTATAAATACTATTAATTTAACATATTCCTAAGGTAATTTCCTACTCTTTTAGTAAGAACTCTTCTATAGTAGTAATATTCTAATCTAAGATTTAATTAGAATATTAAATTTATAGATGAGATTTTTCAAATAGAATATTATAATTTATACTATTAGATTTAATATAATTATTAAGAAGGTATAAAGTAATCTTATTCAAACCCTTATAAAAGTAAATATTATAGTAATAAAGAACTTTCTTTATATTAGAAATATAAATATAGTAAATATAACTATATAAAGAATTATAGCTAATAAGAAAGCTTTTTACAATATATACTTCTATTTTAGTAATATGGGGAAAATACTTACTTCCCTTTTTATAAATATAGGTAATATATCTAAGTATATATATATATTTAATATATAGAAGCTTATAATTCTTAGCTAGATTTAACTTTCTTATTATAATTTTATAAGAGCTAAGTTTTCTCTTATTAATTTGAAATAGGAAGTTAAAGATCTACATAATAGTATTAAAAGTATAATTTTAGAGTTCTTTAAGTAGACTATTATTAATAAGTATAATATAAGCTACTTTAATAATAATCTAACTAGTATATTTAATTATTCTATTTATTAATAGTATATAAGTAGTAGTTAAGTTGAATTAAGTATTTATCAAATAGGGATTTCTAAATACCTTCTTAAGCTCTAGAATATTATTATAAATTTATAATTTTATAATTAATATTATTATATTAGTAAAAGTATTATTAAACTTCTTAATAGTTTTAAATATTAAATAATATAATAATAAGTATTACATGAAATAAGTTAGTAGTAACTACTATAGTAATTAAGAAAATAAAAGGTATACTTCTTATCTATTATTAATAATAGCTTGATTTTAATAAGGTTAACATAAATTTCTTTATTGATTTGAATAAGAGGGAGAAGGATATTATAGCTAAAAGTTTCTATAGATTTAGTAAAATAATATACTTTATAATAGAAGGAGTTAATTTCTTTTTAAGTAAATTATATATCTATATAATAGTAGGTCTTGATAATTTATAATAAATAAATATAAACAAAGTATTAGTATATTATCTTAAGTATAGGATTAGGTTTTATTTTAACTCTAGTCAAATTCAAAATAGTATTAATAAGAATGGTAGTATTATTAGATATATTAATAATATAGATATTATTTATCTAGTAGATTTTAATAAGGCTTTAATGAGATTAAGTATTAATAAGACTTATAGTATAATAATTATACTTAATATAGTTTCTTTAAAGTCTTCTTAAGCTGAGTAAATTAGTAAAACTGAGAAGGTTATATTTAGTATTTTTAGCAATTTAGTTAATAGGTTTAGAAGGATTTATAGGATCTTCTGTTTAAAAGAAGATAATGTTTATACTTTCTAGTCTTCCTAACTTACTATTAGTAGTAGTAAAGAGTTAGAAGTTATTATAAATATTATATAATATAATAAAAATAAGGTTATTAAAGATTAAGTTAGAATAACTTGAGTTAATTATAATATTTAAACTTATAATAGCTTTATTATTAATTATAATATTTACTACTTTGAGTATTATGAATAGCTTTTAAATAATAAGGCTTCTGATAACTAAACTACTAATAATACTTATAGTATTTTTAATAAATACTAATAAGGATGAAGTTGATACCTTAGTATAATCCTTAGTATATATATATTCTGTAGTATATACTAATAATTAATTATAGAATTTGGTATTAGTAGGGATAAAATAAAAGTAAATAGTTTAGTATTTTGATACTAGATAGTTTTTCTTATAATAAGAATACTTATTATCCTTCTTTTTATTTAGAGTAGTATTAAATACAGTATTTCTAGTAGTAGTTGCCTTGTAGTATGAGGTAAGATGTATTTTCTATTTTTTATTTTAAGTAAGGGTACAAATAGTTTTAATAATATTAGTTTATATAGGCTTTTTATTATTATTAGTATAGTATTTATAAGTATTAGGTAATTTCAATTTGAAGTACTTAAAAAGTATAATAGTTTAGAAATAATTAGTATTCTAACTATAGAGGCTTATAATATAAATATATAAATATATAAATACTAAATACATTTGAAAGTATTATAAAGAGGTTTATAGTTATAAGTATTATTTTTAGTAAATTTATTAATGAAGATATCAATAGTATTTATAGAAACTTTAGAGATATACTTCTCTAGTATTTTTATAAGTATATAAGAATTACTATTATCTTACTACTTAATATTAAGTAATTTATTAATTAGTATATTATATAATAATATAAATAGATTATAAATAATATTTCTTTCATGCTCCTATAATATATATATAGGGGTTATAGTAAGTAGTTTAAATATATTAATATTGATATATTTCTTGATTTTACTTATTCTAAGTATAATATTAATTCATACTAGCTAAGATAACTAGTTAGATTTATTTTTAAGTTTTAAGATTAATGAAGTAACTGTTCTATAATTTAGAGTACTAGCTATTATAATAAGTAGAGTTATAGTATTATATAGTATATAATTAATTTTCTATAGATTATTACTTATAATACAATTAACGTTATATAAAGTAAGTAGTATTACTATATTTAAAGTTATAAATATTAGAAGAATGGTAAAATAAATAAAGCTCTTATACTTTAAATAAAAATATAAGCTAGGTTTATAACTTATAAAACTTCTGAATAAGAGGTTATAATCTAAAGTAATAATAATCCTATTAGTAATATTTCCTAAAGAAGAGCTTCTTACTACTAAGGCGGAAAGGTAAGCCTCTAGACTATAGCACCTAGGCTGGTATATAATGTGGGTAGTTATAGTATATGATATATATAGCTATAGGCCTACCCCTTAATACTAAATATATTTTAATAAGATCTATTCTTTCTAAAAAAGATAATTTAAATAAGATTATAAAAGAATATAATATTTAACTCTTTAAAATAAAAACTATTAATAGTATTCAACTTATTTAAACTATTTCTTATACTATTTATTACTTAAGTTTTATTTTCTCTTATAGAAACTATTTTTATATAATTAAACTTAATAGTTAAGATTTAGTTCCTAATTATTATTATTAATATAAAACTAAGTTAAAGGGATTCTATATTCTAATTTCTAATAAAACTTATAAAATATTTAAGAAATATCTTATTACTATTTCGATTTCCAATAATAATACAACAAGTAATTTAATTTAATTCTTTAATTCTAAATCTAATCTTGTATAATTAAAGAATAAGAAAATTAGTAAGATAAAAAAGTTATTCTAACTTAAGGTTTAGTCTGAATAGTAAAGAAAGTTTAAATTAACTTTTTTTAAGAATAGAAATATTTCTAAATCTACTATTAGAATTTTAATTATTATATAACTTACTATTATATAACTCTGTTAAATATTACTATTTATTCAACCTTTTACTACTAGTCTTATTCTTAATCCTATAATAATTTTAACTAAGTCTTTTATTAGTTAAAAGTCTAAATCCCAAGTAGTTATTAGAAGATTTAGAAGTTAGAACCTTAGAATTCAAATTATTACTAATAGATTTAAAAATAAAATCTTAATTTTAATATTTTAATAATTAGTTTTGAAAGTTTCCCCCTATCTTTTAGATAGTCTTCTATATTAACTTTTTTAAAAACATATAATTAGTTTTCTATATTTCTTTAAATTAACTTTTATATACTAATTACTACTTCCTACCTATTTATATAGAATTTGAAATTTAAATAGTTTATTTTTAGTTAAATGTAAGTTTAAATAGAAAGCTTTATTTTTTATAAATAACTTAAAGAGTTTTACTACTTTCTAACTTTTTATATTAATACTATTAAGATATTTTATTAAATAGTTAGATGTTAGGAATAGAGGTTTATATATTTAGCCCCCCTGTTTAATAGATAGCCTTATATAATACCTCGTAAATAATCTCTATAATAAAAAAATACCTAATTATATACTATAATTTATATATATTTCTATAGGTAAATATAGTTAAAAAGACCTAGTAGTATAGCTACTAGTTTAAACCTAGTTTTGATATAGAAGCATATAAAAGCTAATAAGTAATATAATAATAACTTAGTATATAAACTTACTAGTATAAGTCTTATAATAGTTAGTAGTAGCTTTAAAGTATTAGACCTACTATAGTAATACTTATAATATTAACTCATACTAACTAGGTATAATACTACTAGCATATTTTAGTAATACTAGCTATAGATATAAAAGAGAGCAACAGAAGACTAGCTAACTATTCTGTGATAATACTACTAATAATAATAATGATAAAAATACCTCTAGCTACTATCTATTACTATACTTAACCCTTATAATTTTAATATAAATATTAATCTTATAAAAGTCGTTAATAATTATAAAAACTACAACTATGTTTATAAAAGCCTAAAAAGGCTAATTTTAGATAAAAGTAACTTTATTATTCTTTCTAGTTCTTTTATAATAATTATAATTATATTTAGCTTCAATATATTATTAGAAGATAAAGCTATTAGTAGAACTAAAAAATTAAAATTAAAAAAATAAAGAAGAATCTAACACCACAAAATAAGGTATTTAAAAATAACCCTAAATACTTCAAATATATCTTAGAGATAGCCTATTTAGTATCTAAAAAAGTATATATATTAAAGTCTACTTATTATAGAAGCTATTATCAGCTAATAGTAGGGACAGCCTAAGGTTAAATATATCACGCTATTATATACTATTAGTATAACCTTATTACGTAACATTCAAAAACCTAAACTAACTATAGCCGTAGCTATTGATATAAAGTAGGTTAGGGCATAAGTCCTAGCCAGGAGCCAAATGTTCTCTATATAAAGCTAAAGACTTTTAGACTTTAGGAATATAAATTACTTATATATATTATTTAAATAATTAGAAATAACTCTAAGAAAATTACTTATCTATTTTAACTAGTTTCAAAGATATAACTTGTAGATTTATAAAATGAAAGAATATTTTAAATTATTTAAATTTTATTTAAATCAAGTTTTTTATAAATCTATCTATTAGTGTTTTATCCATAGGTATATAGATGACTTTAGAATTCTTTTTTAAATACTTTAGTATAATTATATCTATTAAATATCTATATATTAAAACCTAATATATAGATACCTACTATTTAAAATAATTAGCCTAATTATTTAATAATTATTATAATAGATTTTCTAAATATTTCTAAGGTTAAGCTTGATATTTTAGAATAGTCTTTTTAATATTATAGCTTTTTTTAAAATATATTTAAAGTTGAGAAGTTCTATTCTAACTATTAATATTGTAATAGTATTTTGTTAAGTAGTTTTCTACTAGATTCATCTTCTAAATAAAGAGATAATATAGTTATAATTTAATCTTGAAGTTTATTTATAATTTATAAAAGAAGTATCTCTAGTAATTAGAAAAAGTTAAGATACTTTATTAATATTTCTTAAGTTTTTAAATTATAATATTAGGAATCTTATCTTATAGAAATATTTAATTATATAATCTACAGTATTTTAATATATTGAAAGATAATTTATAAAATATCTTAAAAGTTAAGAATATATAAATAAGATATCTAATTATATTATAATTAGTATATAAAGAATTAAACTTATTTTTATCTAATATATATAGATTTCTTAAGATATAACTTAACTATTATTGATACTAAACAGTACTATTAGAAGTAGTTTTATAAGAATTAGCTTATATTTAAAATTAAAATATTCTGTAATTTTAATAATATATATATTATAAATTAAGTAAACTCTCTAATATTTTTAATATCTTATTATTTAAATTCTTAAGAAGTATTAAATAAAGCCTTATTTCTTAAATTTATAAATATATTTCATATTTATAATAATCTTAAGAGTATCTTACTTAGCTACTTAATAATATAAGAGAAGAATATTATTTATATAGAAAAAGATATAGATATTTAAATTCTTATTTTTAAAGAGATAAAGCTCCTTTAGATATAATGAGAAGTCTAATAATTTCAATATAATATAATAAGCTTTATATTAAAAAAAGAATATATATAAAAACTTATTAAAAACTTATTTAAACTTAATATATTTCCCTATAACTTTAAATCTATCTAATAATTCAATTATTATTAGAAGTCTATTAGAATTCCTCATAATATTTAGAAATATTTTAATAATATCAAATTATAAAACTTTAAAATCAAATTATACTATAATTATTATAATTACTCAAAATATTTAAAACTT
>AMCV02000012.1:30374-44641 GCA_000350065.2 Colletotrichum orbiculare MAFF 240422
TAATGTATAATAAGTTAACTACTTATATATCTCTATATATATAATTCTTTACCTTATACTATTCTAAATAACTATCTATCTCTATCTTATGAATAAAAACCTACTTAAAAGTATTTACTCTTAATATTCTAATAATCTATTTCTTATTAAATATCTTTCTCTTTCAACTTTATAATCTCAACTCTTACTACTTTCATAAAACACTTTTATAATAATTCTAATAAGTTAATAATATCTTCCTAAGTTTTTAATAAAATAATTAATTGATTAATATATACTCAAATCTTAATAGGAAAAGTTTTCTTTGTTAAAATTATATTTTAAATAATACCAAATACTATGAAAAAATTAAAACTATTTTTATTAAACCCCTATTACTAATCAGATAAATAAATACTAATAGAACTATTTTATTTATATTCTATTAAGTATAAAATATTATTATTATATTCTTTTAAAAGTATTATATAATTATTAATATTAATTCCTAGTTAAAATTACTATTATCAAATACTTTTATATTATTAATCTATTTCCTAAATAGTCAAATATATTATTCTAATCAATTAAACTTGAAAGTTATGCTTTGACCTTCCCTAAGTGAATTAAATAGGTATTTCAAAATATTTACCTCTATACTCATTTAAAATAGATATTCCTTTTTAATTACTTAGATTTCTAACTTTAAAAATACTATATAATTTTCTAATCATTAATATACTTCTAAAATTCTAATTACTACTAAGAATTAGTTCTTCTAATTAAGACTAATTAGAAATCTAAACTAATCCTAATACTTTGAATATGAATTTAAATATAATGAAATCCTTCCTACTAATTCTTAAAACTAACTTTAGATTTAATTTAATATCTTAAGTTACTTCTAATACTAATAAGATAACTAATAGAAAAAAAACCCTTTATTAAGTATTCTTACTATTTTAAAATCTCTAAATATTTTAAAAACAAGATTTCTATCTTTTTTTAATAATTAACTCAACTAGTGATTCTATAATTTCTTTTATAAATATTTCATATAGATTCTATTTATATAAAATCTTATCTTATTAAATTTAATATTTTAAGTAATAATAATTCTTTAGAAAATAGAAATCTAAATCCTATATAAACTATAGATATCTAAAATATAACTTATTAAATATTTAATATATCTCCTAAATTCACCTTTAAATAACTTTTTCATAATACTTTAGTTATAATATTTCTAAATAGATATATTTAATATTCATAAGTATAAATCTATCTTCAGTAAGATTACAAATCTTAATAAGAACTTAAAATATACTCTAATACCTACTAGTAAAAATACCATTTAAATTAAACTTTTTTAACTTTATAAAATAGTTTCTAGTTTTTCTTTAAATATTTAGAAATATATTATATAATATAACTACTATTCAAATTAATTCTATTTAGAATTCAAATGGTAGTCTTATAGTTTTTTATATTTTTCTTCTTTAAGTAATTAATTCTTTTCTAATATACTTATTTATTCTAACTAACTTTTTAATATAAAAAAGAAAGAATGTAGAATTAATCCCTTATCCTATTACTTATATTTAGTAATTAATCTCTCTATTCATTATTATTATAGTTACTTTGATATCTTATTAAATCTTATATATCTAGAAATCTCTCTATTACTTTACTGGACTTTTAAATATTTTGAATATTTAAAAGCTAAATTATAAATTTCATTAAATAATATAAATATAAAAAGAAAACCTAGAAATTCATCTTTAATAATAAATACTTAAAAGCTACCTATGTAAACCCTAAGAAAGCTCAATAGATCTTAAGTAACATAATAAACTAAATAAATTAAGTATAACTCTAAACTTTATCTTAAGATAACTTATTAAGAATAAGTTTTTATATAATAAGAATAATCTAATTATTTTAATCTTATAATCTTCGCTCCTTAAGTATTAAGAAGTAAATATTTCAAAGTATTCTAATTAAAATATCTTATTTAAAAGTACTATATATAAGTATTATAAAATTATATTTCTAGAAGAACTATCTTTAGATAAAGTTAGAAGAATAATATACTTAGAAATTTCGCAATAATACTTAAACTATTTAAATAAATTATAAAATGGTTTAAAACTAATTTATATTTAAAAAATATAAAATTATATTTTTTCAATACTTATTTTATAATAATAGATTATTTAATGAAACCAAATCTAAAAATATAATTAAAATATATATATTAGACTTTAGTCTTATCAAGAAGTAGAACCTCTCAAACAATATCAATATAAAAGTTTTCAATATCAATTATATTATTTAATATTAAGTCTAGTATATCCTTCCTATTTAGACTATGAAACATATTTCTAATTACCTACTTATTTATCTAATTAAAAAAAAGTTAGCCAAACTATATTAAATAAAATTTATTTCTTATTTAACTTAAAAAGTCTTTTCTTAAAGAAGTCTATTAAGTTAATAATATAAATTGTTTCATAACTATTAAATACTATACTTACTAAAAATAAGTAATATCTTTAAATACTTAAAGAAATCTTAAAAGGAATTTTAATTAACTTTTTAAGTAGTAAGGAATTAATACTTATATATATATCAAATTAGAAGAATAATAATTACTATTACTAGACTTATTACTTTGAAGAATTATTTCAACTTTTAGAATATTGAAAAGCGCCTCTTTAACTTTATTAATATATCTTTTAGAATTTAGCTATTCTTTTATTACTAACTTCTAGTAGAAAATATAGAACTTCAAATTATTCACTTTATTAAGAATACTATTTCAAGTAGTAACTATTATCTAAATATATGGGAATCTTATGTATAAGCTTATAATGATATATTAAATATACTTATAATCCTTAAGAATATATAAATAATTTCTAAAATTATATAAATACTTTAGTTTTAATTAAAATACTTTATCTAATTTTTTTATAAAAATAATTAATATAGAAAGTATTTTACTATAGCTTTATATTAAACCTTAACTAGTATAAAATAAAGTAGAGAAGACTTCTCTATATTTAATTAGATTATTAGTTTTTGAATTTAGAATTTCTCCCTTAATAATATTCTAATATTAAATTATAGCCTAATTAGGTGAAATATATTACTTAAATATCTAAAACTACTCTTTAATAATAAGAGTTCCCTAGATTTTAGAAATCTAATATATAATTATTTAAAGATAAATTATATATTACTTATTATATTATATTAAACTAGAGATATTTAAATTAACCTTCTTACGGATTTTCTTATATTTTATTCTCACTTATTACTATATAACTAAATTATTCTAAGTATATTACTATCTTAAAATTAGTAGAAGAATTTAGAAAGAAATATTATTATTATTAAGAAATTCTATTTAAATAAGTATTAATAAACTATTATTAATAGTTATATTATCTTATATCTAAATTATATTCTAATACTTCTTTATTCCTTTATAGTTAGATTCTCAAACTACTTAAAATTTAAAATTTACTATATTATAATTAAAAATACTTTTAGTTAAAAAAGTAAAAAGCTTAATATCTTTAGATATCTATTAAGGTATTTTCCTAGATAAATTATTTATTAAAATTAAATAGATTAATTAGTTCTAAGATATTAAGGTTTAATTTCATCTTTAGATTAAGATACTTCTAAATATTTCAACTAGTTATATAAAATTATAATATTAGATATTAATAGTTAAAATTAGAACTATTAGATAGTTTTATTATTATATTAAAGTTACTAATACTTAAGTATACTATTTTTAAGTGATTTATTAAATAATTAATATAATAGATTGAAAAGAATTTCCTTTATATTTATTATTTAAAAGTAGTTTGAAAGGTAATTAAATATTTCTAGGCTTATAATTATAATAAATAAATAAGGGAGGGGCCGATGGCTCGCTCTCTACTGCGACTATTAGTAGACATGTTGCCCCCTAAAGTATAACTTCAACCCTCCTACTCTCCTACTAACTACTATAGCTAGCCCTTAGTTAATCTAAAGTTAAACCCCTTATAGCTATAGTAGTTAGTATACTTACCCTATATTAATTTTTTCAATGATAAATAACTAATAATTCTTTCTATAATAACCTTATACTTTTACACCTTTATACTTTTATAACTATTAATATATAATTCAAATATCTCGAGATATTTAATTACTACTAACTATAGGTATTCTATTCAAATATTTATCATAACCTTAATATCTACCACCTTAACGTTTTTATTATAGACTGAGTTTTACCTACCCCTAAAATAAGACTTTATACTATTAATATAAAAGTTCTCTACTATTAATATAAACTAACTTATAATTTCTATATAAGTATAATAAGATTTAACTTATTCTTATTAGTAAATCATTTTAATATATTAATTGAATATAATTAATATATAAATAATACTTATATAGATATAAATACTTCTAGTATAATTAGATAGCCTTTAAAGTTTCTATAATTATATTATTATAATACTCTGAAATATCTAATAATTAGTATTATAGTAGTATATTAATATTAAGGTATTATCTAATTAATATTTAATTTCTAATATTATTGACTCGGCGTAGCAAATTATAAGTTAACTAGATAATATTTTTTTAAATATCTACAGGCTGCCTATTAATTATAATATTTAGGATAATTATATTAAAGCTTATTCTAATAAAATAATAGCCTTGGTTATAACAGTTATAACTAGATATTTCTATACTTATTTTATAGTATTCTTTTTATAAATAGCTATATAGATTTTAAGGAGATTTTAATTCTATTATAAAAGATATAGAAGAATAATAGATTATAAAACACCTAGCTTTTATAAGTATTCTATTTTATTCTATTTTTAAGAGGTTTATAAAAGTTCTTAACCCTATAACCTTAGTAGTTACTTTTAACTAAATATATTAAGCTTTAGCCTTAATAAAATTCTTCCTAATTATTACTATAAGGATTTTTATTACTATAAGGTTAAATATTAAAACTAGAAGTATAATTATCTATAATAATAAGTAATTTTATTACCATTTTAATTAGTTATAAGTTAGTATTAGTATGAATACTATTATTAGGTAAAATTTATAGTTAAATTTATATATAGGATGTAGAGCTTAGATACCATTCTAGGTACAGAGCAAAAGTAACCAAATAATAAATAAATAATATAGTATATAGTTGAAATATAAGTTATTAAGAAGTATAGTCTATTCAAACTAAAATGAAATACTTAAATATGTATAAATAAAGTAGTTAGGTTTTATATAATCTAGTATAACCGCCTAATAGACTTTATACTAGAGTTGTAACTCTCCCTAATTATTACTATAAAGTCTTCTATTACTATAAGATTAAATATTAGAACTAGGGGTAAAATTATCTATAATAATAAGTAATTTCATTATTATTTTAACTAGTTATAAGCTAGTATTAATATGAATACTATTATTAAGTAAAGTTTATAGTTAAATCTATATATAGAGTAAAGAACTTAAATACTTATTAGTTTATCCGGAGGGTAATACACGCCGTATATAATCTTACCATATAGGTATAAAGTAGTATTCTAGTTATTCGTTATTATTATTATTATATTATATAGTATGAGGCTATATATATAGAAATAGGGCCTATATAGTTTATATAGCTATATAACTAGTATTAGCTATATAGTATATATAAGCTATATAGGCTAACTATTTACCTAATAGTACTATAGTATAGAAGTCTTATGACGGATAAATTAATACTAGTGACTTTTTATTTATACTATAGCAATATTATCTAATTATAAAAGGGCCTAAATAGCGAACTATAAAATACTATATTTTTCAATAGCTTTTTTTACCGCTAAACCTATTACCTATCTATCCCTCTATATAATTATAGTAGTTATATTAATTACTAGGATTTCTTTAAGTAGACGTTAGAGATCGAAGGGGTATAAAGCTCTATTCAAACTTGAAGCTGCGTAGTTGTACAGCTATAAAGGTGTTACCTCGAGAAGTTAGTAATATTATATATTTAGGCTACATAGCTATATAGCTATAGGGGTATTACCTCAAGAGATTAGTAATATTATATGCCTTCTAGTAGTCTCTAGAGTTATTATTAGAGGCTATAGGAGAGGGTTCTTGCTATAGGCTATGCCTCAAGAGGGTAGTAACATTATATGCCCTCTAGTAGTCTCCAGGGTTATTATTAGAAACTATAGGAGAAAGCTCTTACTATAAGCTATACCTCAAGAAGTTAGTATAGCTATATACTCTTATAGAGCCTCGAGGGCTATAGGAGAAAGCAATTATCGTATTACCCTTATAGAGCCTCAAAAGCTATAAGAGAGGGTAGTTATCTAAGCTATATAGGAGTCTTAAGAAACCATATAAACCTTCGAATATATCTACTAAACACACTCTCTTAGCTATACTAAAAACTTTAAACCTAGTATAGCTATATAGAATACCTTATTTCAAAGTTATATTAAGTATAATTATTAGTATTTTAATATTAACTATCTATAAGGAGTTTAATATATAATTTAAAACTATAACTAACATAAAGGTAATTATTAACTTCCTATAGTAGCTATCTACAAAAGATTAATACATCTAGAAACTCCTGATAAGGTTCTAAAGCGGGAAAAGTCTAAAGTATTTATAAGAAGCTAGAAATACTATAAACTCTAGTAATTAGGGAAAAATTATAAAACTTAAAGGAATTATTATATTTACTAAACGTATTTTTATAAGCTAAAATTAAAAGTAGCTATTAGCTTCTTAATAGTAGCTATTAGGGAATACCTTATCTTAGACTAAATTAAATATAGTTATTAGTATTATAATACTAACTATCTATAAGGAATTAGTATATAGTTTAAGGTTTCTTAATAAGATCTTAGGGTAGAAAAAGCCTAAAACGTCTAAATAGAATAAATCTTACAATCTTTTACCTATAGGCTATAAGTAAGGATTGTGATTACTTCTTCTACTAGATACTCCTTACTAATCTATAGTATAGTAGTAATAAAGTCGACCACTAAGATTAGTATTAGTTTATCTAGAGGGTAATATATACTATATATAATCTTACCATATAAGTATAAAGTAGTATTTTAATTATTCGTTATTATTATTATTATATTATATAGCATGAAGCCACATATATAGAAATAAGGCCTATATAGCCTATATAGCTATATAGCTAGTATTAGCTATGTAGTACGTACAGGCTGTACAGGCCGACTATTTACCCGATAGTACTATAGCGTGGGAGCCCTATAACGGATAAACCGACAATACCATTTTAAATATAGCGTAAAAGTAACCAAATTGAATAGTCTTATTATTAAAAATAATTAATAGATTAAACTTCTTCTTTAAAACTAAAACTTCTTCTAGTATAGAAATCTAATTATAATTATTAGAAGTCTAAATATAGACTTTCTTCAATTAGAATAAATTAATAATAAGTTCATTTACTTCTATATTTTCTCAGAAGCCTATTTTATATATATTTTATTAATACTAGAGGAGTATAACTTTGATTAAAAAGAAGTTAAAGAATTTAAAAGAATTTTAAAATATATTAACTATAGCTCTAAATATATATTTAGATTTAATATTCTTATTTTAAATAATAACTAGTAAGGAATTATAAGCTAAAGAACTTATAATTTAATATTTACTTAAGATCTTCTTATAATTAATATAAATTAATAGATATTTAATAAAACTTTAGATTTATTTATAAATAAATATAAAGTTTAGAATAGTTTAAATAAAGATCCAAGTAGATAGATATATTCCCTAGGTTTTCAGGAACTTATAAAAAGGCTTATAAGTTTTAAACTGAATTGTTTTACTATAAATATAATGTTTAAAAGTAGTACAGGATGTTTATATTATAAAGCAATTTTGTATATACTAAAGCTATTTTAGACTTTAACTATAGCTTTCTATATAATATCTTTAATATATATAGCTATAGTAAAGAAATTAGTATTTTTATAGATTTTTTTCAATTGTTATATCATGAAAAATCGTACTTGTTATTTTAATAGTTATAGTGTTGAGGAGGGGAAAAAGTAGCTGAGTAGGGGGTGGTAGCTGAGTAAGGGGTGTGCTGACTTACAATAAGGTATCCATCCGTACTCACTTGTAATATGGTCTAGGGCAGGGGTGGGAAGTCGATGAGGAATTGTTGCCGCATACCTACATGTACGACTTGATTGGCAAGCGGTTGACAGAAATAGTGATACACTTAGTATTACTTGTAGGCGCCCACATACATTGGTAATAGTATTGTGTATCGCTTTTTGTTGTTAACCGCTTGATTAGGCGATGACATGCGTAGTGTTTCGGAGCCAGGTTATGGAATAAGCTAGGACTAATTTTGACGTGAATGTCACGTCTCTTTAAATTTAGCACTTCCCCGTACTGTCGTCTCCGTACCTGTTGAGCGAACGACACCACTCCGCACGCCATCCATCGACACGTCTTTTGAGTTGTGTTCATCATCTAGTTACGCATTCTCCTTTCATGTCCAACGTGTTGTTCATGACCACCTCCAACTTGGTGCTTCGTGCAACAAGTATGGTTCGTCATTCACTCGTAAAACAGCTGATCGTATCATGGATATCAACATTGTCCCTAGCTTACAAAACGCATCAAGGTTTGCTCACAAAATCCCAAAAGCGGCGACACGGAATGCATTGTAAGAGGGCCTCTCCAGCTAGATGATTCCATCCAGTGTTGGCAGCAGATTCGCAAACTATGCGCCATTCGCTGTCTGATGACAGGTCTAAATGCCTGCATTGCTTCCCACGAACCTACTTTCGTAGCCTCTTAGCTGGTCACCTAGAAACCAATGTTAATTCTTGTATTCTGTCCTCCGTGTAGAGAGACTGAATAAGTTTAGCGGTTGCCACTCGACGGCATACACGAGGCTCATGCTGTGTGCAGGCACCTCCAGGAATTGCGCTCTTCTAGAAATCTGGGGTCCTGCCATCATATCGGGCCAACCCAGCTCTGGATGTGATAACCCATCTCAACCGCTCACACCATCACAGTAGCTATTGCATGACTCTGGCCGCATCGCGGCCCGCCAGGCAGGAGGCGAGCTACCGGCCCTGCAGCCCAATCGGGACATTAAACCCTCTCAGATCTCAGAACGCGTAGCTCTGACTGATGAGAATGCCGACAAAAGCAGCAGAACCGAGCAACTTGGGTACAGAACGGCTCGCTAAGAAAGCAAACTCCAACGCGCAGAGGGGTGTGGTGGGTATCTTCGGTGCGACGCAACAGTCATTGGCCATGAACCTCGTTTACCCACCGTGGGAGTGTTGAGCAAGCCAGAAGTCGACCCCATAGCTCTTCACCGCAGCTCCCCGAGGAGCATGTTTCGATCAGACGAGGCTGACAAAACTGTATTGCAATGTCAGCAGTAGATACCTCGGATTGAGTCGCCTGATTATCCTTACTGATTGGTTCCGCACCTGGCGCAAATTCGACGCAGTTGACTGTACCCTTGTGCCCGGGTAATTTGTGAATGAGCTTGCCAGTCTCGCTAGACCACACCGTTGCAGTTCCATCACCAGAGCCAACCGCCACTTTCTTGCCCTCTGAGTCCCAGCTGGCGCGTACGAGATTCTTCTCGAGACCTACAGAAGCGCCGTCAAATGTCCTGATGTGCCGGTCCGTAGGGGCAAACGGACGGATATCCCATGTTCGCACCGTTGAATCCATGGCATTTGAAAGGAGTGACTGCGAGTCGGGCGATATCCTGAGCGATGTGATCGTGTCCTGATGTCCAAGCATGGAGTAGACAACCGCCTTCTTTCGCAAATCCCACACCTTGATGTCGTTGTCTATGCCTCCAGAGTAGATCTCGTTGCCAGCCTCCGATACGGCAATAGCCGTGATCGGAAACTCCGTTTGAATGTGGTCCACCGCGTTCTTCGACCTGGGGTCCCACAAGCCCATCGATCCATCGTCGCTGCCACTGACAAGGAGCTCTTCTCCCCTTTTGCTGATGTCCAAGGTGTTCACAATCTCCTCATGGCCAACGTATTTCCGTACTCTGGTGCCGTTTTCCAAATCCCAACTGGCCAAGTGCGCGTCTGCTGATGCAGTGAATAAAATCTTCGAGTCTCTTGCCCATTCAAGGTCGAGAACAGCTCCTCGATGACCGCTGAGGATGCCGTAATTTTCGCACTCGCCATACGTTCTCCACAGCACTGCCCAAGATTAGTCTCACTAGCTCACATTGTCAGACTGCGGATTTACGAACAAACGCTTCGGTCCATGGACCCCGAGGCAATGAAATTTCCAGATGGATCAAACTTCGCAGCAAATATCTCACCCGAGTGGCCGGAGAGTTCCATCACTGGGGCTTGCAGGGTGCTGGTTCGGGGGGCCTGCGTGCGGCGGATGTTAGCCTTGAGGCGAGAGTAGCTTGGATGCAAGGTGCAACTGACCGACTGGATTATGTCGGTGCCTTTTCCAGCGGCGTAGAATCTGGAAAGTGCCCCGGATGACGATCCCACATTCTGGCGCTTGACAACCATCTGGCCTACGCCAGCCTCGTCGGAAGCAGGTCTCTTTTCGGCGGACATGTCGACTTCGGGGAGCCACTGCGGCGACAACGATATCTTGAGTTCAAAGTTAATCTTCGCAAGGTGAGGGGTGAGGACTGGCGTAGAATCAATTGTTGTAGACAACACCCGGCATGAGAAAAGAAGTGCTGTGGCGGGGGTGACGGTTTTGCGAATCTGATTAACAGCATGACAGGGTGTCGCGACCGAGGTGTTGCGAAATATCGGAGCTTGCTTCTGCCGACCCACCGTCGCAAGGCACCATGGATACAGTCTACCAAGCTGATATACGTTAGTCAGGAAAGCCTAGTTAGTTAGTATGAACATGTCAGGAATAACGCGCTTGAGAGGCAGAGTTTGCACCGGTTAAATCTCGGGCGCCAGCGCTATCTCTATAGGCTTTACCCTACTAAAGCTATTTAAAATAAAGTCTTATATAATATATATAGCTATATTGAGTTATATATAATATATTATATTTTACTTTCTAATTATATATAATAATTCAAGATCTTATAATACTAAGAAACTATTAAAGTAAAAATATATATTATAATAATTCAATATATTTTGAGAATTAAGATATCTATTAATATATCTTTCTTTTGATTCTTAGAGGAGCTAATTAGTAGTTTATTTAATATAATACTTTTCAAGTAGAAGTTAAGTCTTATTACTTATAGAATTATTTTAATTTTAAAGTAATTGTATATTAAAGCTTCTTTTCAAAACTTCTTTGAAATTTATTTTTAAGTAATTTTCTAAAAACTAAATAGTATTAATAAGCTTTTAAAATACCTAAACTAAATATTTTTAAAAAGTTTATTTTTATAGGAGAAAAGTATAGAGAAATTTATTAACTCTTAATAGATATTACTAAGGAAATTTATATAAGAAATATTATAAATCTTATAGAGAAAAGTCTAGAAGCTTATATTATACTTTATAATCTCTATATTTGAAAAACTTAAGAATACTAATATAAGTAGGGAAATTAACCTTATATAATAATTTCAATTTTTAAGTATATAAATAAAGTACTTTAGTATTAATATTATTATATAAAAGATATAGTAATATAAACTACCAGCCTCTATATCTACTTTAATATTATAAATAACTTATACTTTTAAAATACTACTTTAATATATTATAAGAGATTTCAATTTTCTAGATTTAAGTACTTTATTATAAAAGTAATAATTAACATATAATTTCAAAAAAGTAAAACGCTATATATAAGGTTTAAATAGTTTACTATACTCTCTCTATTATTAAAATACTTTAAATTCACAATCTTATAGTTTTATTAATCCTTTTATTAATCGAATTTATATATACAACTATATACTTAAAATTTATAAGAATTTAAACTTTATATTCTTAGATAAAGTTATTTCAGTTATTATAGAAATAATATCATACCTCTCTAAAGCTCTCTTATATAATAAGATTAATTATAATACTTTTAATATTATAATAGGAATTATAATTATTATTTAAATATTTAAAATAATAGGAGATACTTTTAAAGTTTAGATAAACTCCTACATCTTCTCAAATATAAACTGAATTATACTTTAGTATACTATTACTATATATACTTTTAGTTAATTTATAAGAACTAGATATTGAATATTGTAATTAGAAAGAGAATTCCATAATTACTAATCTTAAATCTAAACTTCTTAAAAGAAGTTTAAAACTTTAGATAATCATAACTATATAACTAGCTTTCTAGCTAAACTAGTTATAATACTATGTTAGAATTCTAGCTATTTAGCTATTACTCATATTAATCCTAATAACTTATTTTAGGTATTTAAAGGCTTAAGTATTCTCTATTGCTCTTATAATCCTATATTTTCTATTTATTATAGAAAATTAATTATTAGAGTTAAGGTTATACTACTTTAATTATTTATACTCTAAATTAATTAGACTATAGTATTAGAATATTTAGTAAATAGACTATTTAGTAGCCTAAGTATAATGGAGCTAAAAGCTCTATATAATTTAGAATTAATGTTTCTAAAAATAAATTCTATTTAGATATTAATATTATGAAGTTTCCTACTATTTATAGAATTTGAATTTCTTATTATTATTACTATTTATATTAATATTAATACTATTTTCAGATACTATTCTAAATAACTTATTCTTCAATAATTAAGAGTTATTAATTCTCTTAATTTTTTTATTTTTCATTATCAATTTCATAAGTTATAAGTTTAGTGTTATATTAACTTCTCTCTTTATATTATATTTCTATCTATATTTACTATTAATATCAATATCTATATCCATATTAATACCTATTTAGATTATATTAGATACTATATTAATTAACCTTAAGCTTTTCTATATCTATCTATTCATATAAAACGTCTTTTAACTATTTTTATAAAGCTTTATAGTTTATTCCTTTTATTTCTTTTTAAATTAATTCAATAACTTCTTTTGTTAATTAATTAATTTAATATTAGATAAATCTATAAGGGAATTATACTAATTAAAGTAATAAGCTTATTATTAGACTAATAAAGAAGATAGTTAAACAGTAGAAGCTAAAAACTCCTTATATTATAAATCTATTAAAATCTTTTATAAACTAATTCTTAAGTCTACTAAGACTTTTTATAAACTAACTCTTAGGTCTACTAAGACTTTTATAAATTAAAGTCTTAAGTCTATTAAGATCTTTATAAATTAGATTTTTGAATTATTTCTAATTTTTATAAAAGAGTATTTCTTATAAGATTTGAACTTTAGATTACTATAAATTATAGGATTATTAATCTATTAATTAACTGTTAAATTATATTATTCTTAATTTCTGAATTAATAATAATATATTAGAGTTAGACCCCAAGTATTTTAATTCTAGTTTTGAATTCTAATAAATTCTTTGTTAAATAATCACTTTACTTTCTTAAATTATTATTTCAAAATATATATAACTCTAAGTTATACTTTATATTCAAATTAAAAATGACTTAGATTCATAACATTTAGTCTCTCTGTATAAAAGGTTTATTTATTAATGAAAATATGTTTATAGATTTAATTAAATTTATTTCTATAAGTAATGCTAATAAGTATAATAAGACTCTTAATTATATATAGTTAAGTTATAAAGATAGTTTTCTAAGAATTATTAAGAATAATATTAATAGTTTTAATATATTTAGTTATTTAAAAAGACTTTATGAATTACCTAGCTTTTCTAATTAAATTAAAAATAGAATCTTTAAATTTATTATTTAATAGAATTCAGTCTTACTTAATATTATACTTTTATATAATCNAGATATAATGTATTATATATTATATATATCTCACTATTGCTTAATATAATATAGTTAAATTATATAAGTAAACTTACTATTATAAAGTATAGTATATATATATATATATATATTTCATAGTACTATATAATGTATAGAATTCCTACCCTAATATACTTACTTTTATTAAGTATCAAAATATTTATTAGAGAATGATATATATAATATATCAATATTCTATTTAGATAATAGTATTTATAATAAAATGTCTAGTAGATTTTACTGTATGAATAATACTATTTATATTATACGTTAAATATAATAGATTAAAATATATTTTTAGACCTATAATATG
>AMCV02000012.1:44719-56962 GCA_000350065.2 Colletotrichum orbiculare MAFF 240422
TACCTAATACATTACAAATATAGGTAATGTATTTGTATTTGTAATATGTAATGTATAATATAATATATATTTCTAATATAATATATATTTCTAATATAATATGTATTATTTCGAAATACTCTGATTCTAATAGAAGTAATAAGAAATTCTACAATATTATATATATATAAATTATATAAGACTTACTCTATAAATATATACTTATCTTACTTTTTTACCCCTAGTAACTCTTAAGTAGATAGAATAAATATATAGAGGTTTATATTTTTATAAGATAGTAGAAGTAGTTCACATGATATATACTATAGTTATAACACTTGATACGTTAAAATCATAAGAGTTAATATACTACACTTCTATTATAATATATATTATACTTTAATCTTTATATTATAATTATAATATATTATATATTATAATTATAATAATTTATATATTATACTAAAATATATACTATAATTATAGTACTCTATATACAATAGATATAGTAATTTAGATATTATAACTATAGCTAGAACTCTAAAATAAACCCTTTATATAAAAGCTTTAATAATTTTATAAATAATAATTAGGTAATTAGTATTACAGTAGTACATTAATGTTAGAATATTATCTAATCGACGCCTGGTCTTTAATATTATTAGCTTAGTATAGTAAGTTATAAATTAGTTAGATAATATTTCTTTGAATATTTATAAACTACCTATTAATTATAATACTTAGAATGATTTTATTAAGGTTTATTCTAATAAAGTTATTAGAGTTCTAGCTATTTAGCTATTATTCTATTAATCCTAATAATCTATTTTAAGTATTTAAAGGCTTAAGTATTTACTATTACTCTCATAACTCTATATTTTCTATTTATTATAGAGAATTAATTGTTAGAATTAAGGTTATACTACCTTAATTATTTATACTCTAAATTAATCAAATTATAATATTAGAATACTTAGTAAATAGACTATTTGGTAGCCTAAGCGTAATAGAGCCGAAAGCTCTATATGATGTAAGGTTAACTTTTCTGAAAATAAACTCTATTTAAATATTAATATTATAAAGTTCCCTACTTCCTATAGAATCAGAACTTCCTATCATTATTACTATTTATATCAATATTAATACTATTTTCAGATATTATTCTGAATAATTTATTCTTTAATAATTAAGAGTTATTAATTCCTCTTAACTTTTTACTAGTTACTTATTATTAATTTGATAAATTATAAACCTAACTTTATATTAACTTCTCTTTTTATATTATATCCCTATCTATACCTATTATTAATATTAATATCTATATTTTTATTAATACTTATTTAGATTATACTAGAAACTATACTAACTAACCCCAAACCTCTTTATACCTATCTATCTATATAAAATTTCTCTTAACTATTTCTATAAAACTTTATAACTTATTCCTTTTATACCTACCTTAACTAGCTAATTAACTCTTCTTATCAATTAATTAATTCAATATTAAATAAATCTATAAAGAGATTATACTAATTAAAATAATAGGCTTACTATTAAGTTAATAAAAGAAAGTTAAATAGTAAAAGCTAAAAACCTCTTATACCTTAAGTCTACTAAAACCTTCTATAAACTAACTCTTAAGTCTACTAAGACTTTCTATAAACTAACTCTTAGGTCTATTAAAACTTTTATAAATTAGAATTTTAAATCTATTAAAACCTTTATAAATTAGAACTTTAAGTCGTCTCTAACTTTTATAAAAAAATATTTCTTACGAGATTTAAACTCTAGACTACTATAAGTTATAGGAGTATTAATCTATTATTCAACCGTTAAGCTATACTATTATTAATTTTTCAGTTAATAATAGTTTACTAGAATTAGACTCCAAATATCTTAATTCTACTTTAGGATTTTAATTAATTCTTTATTAAATAACTACTTTACTTTTTTAAATTATTATTTAAAAATATAAATATCTCTAAGTCATACTTTATCCCTAAGTTAAAAAAAACTTAGAATTATAATATCTAATCTATCTATATAAAAGCTTTACTTATTAGTAAAAATATTTTTATAGATTTAATTAAACTTATCTCTAAAAATAATTCTAATAAATATAATAAAACTCTTAATTATATATAGTTAAATTATAAAAATAATCCTTTAAGAATTATTAAGAATAATATTAATATTCTTAATATATTTAGTTATTTAAAAAAGCTCTATAAACTAACTAGTTTTTCTGATAAATTTCTCACTTATAAAAAACTCTTTAATACTACTCTTAGTAATTTTAAATTTATAGAAAAATATCTAAATAAAATAAAGAAACTCATTAATAACTTCTCTTATAATGAGATCAAATTACCTAATTAAATTATTATTACTTATATCCTAAATAGTTTAAATAAAAATTATAAAAATTTTATTATTTTAATTACTTAGAATCTTAAATCTAATAAAAACTCTTATAAATTAAATTCCTTATTTTCTAATCTATTAGATAAGTTTAAAAGAAAAACCTAGACTTCTTTAGTTAATTTTATAATTAAGAAGAAGTTTAAAAATAAGATTATTAAATAGTCTTCTCTTAAGGTTATTAAGAAACCCTAGAAGAAATAGAAAGGTATTTTCTATAACTATTATAAAGAAACTAATTATACTAAAAAAACCATTTTAATCTTTATTTTAAAAAAACTCCTATTTGGATAAAATCTAAAATTAATAAGAATCCTCCTAAATCTTCTAAAAAGAAAAAAGATAAAAAAGATAAAAACTTAAAATTAGTTAATATTACTTTAACTTAAAAAAGAATAATTAAAAAGATCTCTAGTAATATAACTAAAAATCTTATACAACTTAATTCTAATACTAAAAAAACTAAAAAAAAAGAAGAAAATAAAGAGGAAAATATTAAGTTTAAAAATAGAACTCTAACTTAACTTTCTTTTAAAAAAGCCTTTACTAAAAAACTCTAAATACTTTAATCTCTAAAAAAGTTTAATAAGTTAGAAATTCTATTAAATAGATTAAAAATATTTTATTCTTTATTAATACTAAAACTACTATTTATATAATTAAAAATTACAATCTTTTAATTAATAAAACTAAGACTTTTTAACCTATTAAATAGAGAAATACTAAAAAAATTACTTTAACTATAAAAAGTAATTTAAAAATTATCTTAAATAATATTAAATATCTTTTATATAATATTTATTATATACCACAACTAAATATTAACCTATTAAATCAATCTAAACTTAACTTAATAAGAATATTATCTATCTTTTCTAATAAACCTATACTATATAATATTAAATAGGATAAACTCTTACTTATAAAAACTAAAATTAATAACCTCTATAAGTTTAAAATTCCTATTTAACTAAAGTAAATAGTTCTTTATACTAATATTACTAATATTAACAATTGAAAACTATAGTATAATAGAATAAGCCATATAAATAATATTATTAAGTTAATTAAGAATATAATAATCAATATTAATTATAAATATTCAAAAAGTAATAAACTACCTATTTATAAAACCTATCTTAAAAATAAGTTTACTAATAAAATTAATAGAAATTCAAATACTTTTAAAAATTTAGATATCTTAATTATATTAATTCAAACTTATATAGACCTATTTCACTAGAAACCTATAATTACTATAAATATTTTATCTTATTTATAGATAAATATAATAGATTTATCTAAAGAAAATTATTAAAAAATAAAAGCTCTAAAGAAATTACTTCAGCTTTCAAAAAGTTTATTAATATAACTAACAATAATAATAATAATAATAAGAAAGTTAAGGAAATTAATATAGATAGTAACCTTAAGTTTTCTAATAATAAAATAAAAATCATTTATCTTAATAATAATATTATTCATAATATAAAACTACTTTATACTCATAAACCTAATAGTTTATACAAGAAAACTATAAGAACTATAATTAATAAGACTAAAACCCTTCTCTATAACTCTAATTTACCTTTATACCTTTAAGAGTTAACTATTTTAGCTTCTATTTATATTTAGAATAGAACACTTCATTCTTCTATTAAATTTAAAACTCTATATAAATTAAAAAATAAGAAGAAACCTTTTATTAATAATATAAAAATATAAAGTAGTATCTATTACTATAAGGTTAAAAACAAGTACTTTAAAAAGCTTAATCTAAAAACAAAAAGAATACTATAATTACTTATAGTTATAATACCTATTTAATTTAGGATTTTTAAACTTATAATACTATTTAGTCTAGAAATATAAATATTCTTAAAAACCAATTTAATTCTCAATAAAAAAAGAGTTATCTATTTTTAATAATACTATAACTACTAGGTCTAGTCAATTTAGTAAAAAGAATAAGTTTAACTAACTTAATTCTAATAATTCTTCTCAGAATCTAATTATTATTAAATCTAATAGAATTTACAACTCTACTAAAAAATACTAGTTATTCTCTTCCTCCCGATAAAATTAGAAATAATAATAATAATAATTTAAATCCTTCTCCCAATAAAAAACTAAGTAGTTTTTCTATAATTCATCCTAATAGGATTATAAATAGTAATAAGAACTTTAAAAAATCTACTATCTCTATAGAAATTCCTTTTTTAAATCTAAAAATTAAAAAAAAACTATAAATAGTATTTATATAAAGAAAATATACTCTTTATAATTAAAAACTATTTTTCTTTAGTTTTTTATACTAACTATAATTAATATAATTATAATAATAACTTATTTATTAATAAATATAGTAATTTTCATACTACTAAATATATATTATTAGTTAATACTCTAAACAAACTAACTATTATTTTAAAAACTATAAGTTCTTAGTTTAGTAATAACTAGATTTAAATTATAAATAAAAAAATTAAATCTATTAAATCTATAAAAGTTTAGACTATTATACTACTATCTAATATTTCTTTTATTAAAAAGAATAATATTAATATATTAAGGGGTAGATAGACTTATAAAATAAAACCTAATAATTAGAATCCTAGTAATCCTATATATAAGGCTAAATAGGTTACTTAAAATTTCAACTAATACTTCAATATTAATTATTTAGAAACTTTTAGTATTACTTACAAATTTAAAAATTCTAAATATATATTAATTATATCTATTTATTATAATTAGATTTTGATTTAATATAATATTACTACTACATTTACTTATATAAAAATAGATAAAAAGATATATATTAAGTTACTTACTAGTTATATTTATAATAAAAGTTCTAAAAGTTTAGTTTATAATACTAACTATAAGAATCAGCCTTTTATTTATTTGCTAAATAAAGCTTTATATAAATTAAAACAAAGCTTTAAACTCTAGTATTTACACCTTAAATCTATTTTATATAAAATTAGTTTTAAAATATCTCCCTATAATAAAAGAATATTTATACTTAATATTACTCTTAATAAAAGTAAATATTTAGCTATTTTAATATATCATATTAATAATATACTACTAGAAACTAATAATTCTACTACTTCAGAATATATTTATAGTAATCTTAAAAAAGATATAAAAATCCAAAATCTAAAAAAGCCTAATACCTTTTTAAATAATAATTTAATTATTAACTATAAAAACAAAAATATAGAAATAAATCAGTTTAAATATACTAATAAAATTCTTACTAAATTTAATAAAAAAGATATTTATAGTTTTAATACTCCAATAGATAATAAAGCTAAATTCTTTATTAATAAGGATAATACTACTAAAGAAGAAATATTAGAATATCAAAAAAAGTAGGAACTTTATTATATTTAACCTTAAAAACTAGGCTAGATATTATTCTAACTATTACTACCTACTCTCAATTTTCTTCAAATCCTTCTAAAAAATATTTTATTACTTTTAATAGGATATAAAGTTACTTAAAAAAGAACCCTAATTACAAATTAATTTATAACTATAATAATATTAATCCTTTTAATTTATTTAGGTTTATAGATTCAGATTAAACTAGAAATATTAATAATAGAAAATCTACTTCAGCATATATATTTTACCTAGATTTTTATAATATTATAAATTATAACTCAATTAAACAAAAAACAGTAGCTTTATCTACTTATAAAACTAAATATATAGTTCTAATAGATACTACTAAAAAACTATTTACTTATATAATAACTATAGTTTTATTAATAAAACTTTAGGATTTAGAACTATTAATAAACTAATTATCTTTATAAATAATTAATTAATTAAAAAACTTACTAAAAATACTAAATTCTATAAAAAAACTAAGCATATTAATATTCATTATTACTATATTAGAAATCTTATTCGAAATAATCAGATTAATCTCTATTATATTAATATAAATAATAATATAGCTGATTTTTTAATAAAGCTTTTAAGCCAAGTTAAATTTAATAATATTATTAAGAAGATTTTATAAAATAATTTTAATATCCAACCTTCTTATAAAAGAAATAGTCTTAATAGTCTATTTTCTAAAGATTAATCTTTTCTTTTAACCTTTTACTAATTTTAAGTTTTTCTAATCTTTCCTGATTTTTTTTACTCTATTTTAAAGTCTTTTCTTTCAAACCTTTACTAAATTTTAGGTTTTTCAGATTTTAATCTTTTCAAAAAAATTCTATTTTTCTTATATAGCTTTTAGAGCTTTTACTATTTTTTAAGCTATAAAAGATTTATTCATCTTATATACCTTAAGGGGGGATATTAGAATTTTAGCTATTTAACTATTACTCTATTAATCCTAATAACCCATTTTAAATATTTAAAAGCTTAAGTATTTACTATTACTCTTATAACCCTATATTTTCTATTAATTATAGAAAATTAATTATTAGAGTTAAGGTTATACTACCTTAATTATTTATACTCTAAATTAATCAAACTATAATATTAGAATATTTAGTAAACAGACCACTTAGTAGCCTAAGCATAACAGAGCCGAAAACTCTATATAATATAAGGTTAATCTTTTTGAAAATAAATTCTATTTAGATATTAATACTATGAAGTTCCCTACTTCCTATAGAACCAGAACTTCCCATCATTATTACTATTTATATTAATATTAGTACTATTTTCAGATATCATTCTAAATAACCTATTCTTTAATAATTAAGAATTATTAATACCTCTTAACCTTTTACTAATTACCTATTACTAGTTCAACAAAAATAATAGCCGTAGTTATAATAGTTATCATTAGATATTTCTATAGTTATTCTATAAGACTTTTTGTATAAATAGTTATATAGATTTTAAAGAAATTTCAATTTTATCATAAAAGATATAGAAGAATAATGAACTTTAGAATATTTAGGTTTTATAAATACTTTATTTTATCCCATCTTTAAGAAGTTTTAAAGAATTCTCAACTTTATAATTTTAATAGTTACTTTAAATTATATATATTAAATTTTAACTTTAATAAACTCCTCTCTAATTATTATTATGAAGTTCTTTATTACTATAAAGTTAAATATTAGAACTAGGAGTATATATATCTATAATAATAAGTAATTTTATTTTTATTTTAATGAGTTATAAGTTAGTATTAATATAAATACTACTATTAAGTAAAGTTTATAGTCAAATCTATATATAGAGTAAAAAGCTTAGATACTATTTATTATATATAATTAGGAAGTAAAATCTAATGTATATTATATATAACTAAATATAGTTATACATACTATATAAAGCTCTATTTCAAATAGTTTAATTAGAATAAAGCCTATAGAAATAGTACTAGTACCTAAAGTTTAGCTAGTATAAATTCTATATCTTAAATATATTATTCCTAATATACCCCCCTAGTTTCAAAAGCTCTACTTATAAATTAGTCTTTTTAAATAATACTAATTAAACCTTCTATTTATATTTTATAAGAAGCTCTTTCTATTATCTTATTATCTTTATTAAACTTCTACTTTTATAATAAGAAGAATAATACTATTTATAAACTATTTAGATACTTCTTATTAACTAGAAAATACTTCTAATACCCCTAAGCTTTTTTATTTAACCTTATTATTAATATAATTTAAAATCTATAGATCCTATTTAGTTATTATAAATCTTATTGAAATCTTTAAATATTAAAAACCCTTCTTGAAATTCTTTTTCTTATTATAAGTTTAAATAGTTTAATTAATCTATTATATTAATATAAATAATAAAAGTATTAAACTAGTAGTTCTATAGAAACTTTATAAAACTATTAACTATTAAGTCTCTTAAAAGTATATATTTAATCTTAAAATACCTTTATATAGCTTCTTATTATAACTAATAATTATAGATATCTATATATTATAACTTTATATATAGTTATACTATTTTAATAGTTGTAAAGAATATAGTTTACTAATTATTATATTAAATTCAGTTAGTAAGGTAAAGTTTATATACCTTACTTCTATTAAATATATTTATTATAAAGTCTATTTAGAATATAATAATAAGATAGCTAGTAAAAATAATTTCTTAAGTAACTTAAGATAATACTAAAAACTCTACTTTAATTATTAAAATAATATTAATATCTCATTTATTAGCTTACTATACTATTAAATTTCTAAAAAGTATATAATATATACTTAAGAATTCTTTTGATTATTATTATTATTTATAAAACTAGTATTTATAGTAATTATAAAATTATTAAATATATCTCTAACTTTATAGTTAAACTTAAAATAGAAGCTTTTTGTTTTACTAAAATATTATATTATTTATTCAACCTTTATATAGTAGTTATCTAAAAGGTTTTAATTAAAATATAATAATTAGCTTACTATATAAATAATATCTAATCTTATTATAATTATAGTATAATTAATAAAGCTAATATCTTATTAATAGTATTTAATCTCTATATAAGAAGTTTTATTATATTATAATAAGAACTTTTTAGTTTTCAGAAGGATTTCAAAGGATTTAATATAACATATATATTTTATAAGATACTTAAAGAACTTTTTAATATATATTACTTATAAGAACTATAGCTATTATACTACTTAATCTTAAATAACCTTAATACTATAAAATTACTATAAGTCTTTACCTCTCTTAAAATAATACTTCTTTTAAAAGTCTACTAATAATATAAATACTTTAGATATATCTTCTAAGGAGAATAAAAGTATATAATTATTAATATAGAAGAAGAAGATAATATACCCTTTAAGCTACTAATATAACTTTTTTATAATAAATTCAAAGCTAAAATACTTAAAGCCTACTTCTAAATAATATTACTATAAGAAGAAGAACCTCTATAAATTATATAGTATTTTGTTAAAATAGTAGATCTTATCTAGTATGTAGTAATTTAGTAATACTTCTATATAAATAACCTTATTAAATATTATATATATAAAAATATTAACTATATTATATTAGAATAACTTAAAATTAAAACAGTTAGTAATTGCTATAAAAATTTAAAATAATATACCTATTAGAATAACTATATAGGTTTAATAGTTATCTTATAGCTATTAATCTGTATAGATAACTAGTTAAGTTTTAATTTTCAAGAAGTACTTATACTTATCAAGCTTATAGGTATAAACCTAATAATATTCTAAAAATTTTAAACTTCTTATAAAAACCTTACTAATTTTACTCTAAAAGTATAATTTAATATAACTCTTAAAATAAATTTATTTAACTACTATTATAATTTTAATATATAGATAAATAAATACTACTAAGTAAAATATAAGTAATAATAATAACTTCTACTATAAAACTCTTAAAACAAGAATTTCTACTCTTTTATACTTTAAATATTCTTTAATATCTAATTTACCTTATAACTAAAATTTATTATTAAAAATTATAATATCTATATCTTAAAATCCTTAAAAAAGTTAAACCTCTAGAATCCCTTCTAGGAAACTATTCATATTATTCTATAGCTATAAGTAGGAATATCTTAAAACATCTTAAAATAACGAGAAAGTACTAACTAAAAAAATAGTTTTAAATAGAAATCTCCTAATTATTCTAATATAATATTCTATTTATCCTTTATACTTGGCTTTCTCTAAAAATACCTAACTTTTTCACCCTTTTATAATTTTATCTATATAAATAGAATTATAAACAAATATAATAAGTAACTCTAAAAGGATTATTAATGGAAATTTTCAATTTTAAGTAGTACTTCATAAGACTCTAAAATAACTACTATATAGATATAAGACTTTAAACTACTATAACTACTTTTTATTTTAATATGAACTATTTTATTAAATTCTTTGTTAAGATTTAAATAAGTAATTAAAATAGTTTTAAATAGCTTTACTATAGTTATTTATTTTTATAACTAGTAAGAAACTTCATTAGAATCAAACTATTTAAAGTTATCTTATAAAGAAGGTAAATCCTTATTAAATAAAAAGTTTCATTAAAAGAGATATTATGAATTATTATAACTTTATTTTAAATTAAGTTCTATACTTAATATTAATAAGTTAAAATATAGCTAACTAAAAAACCAATAATAATATACTTCTCAAAATATACTAAATAGTTATACTTAAGTTTTATATCTATAATAAGAATAAAGTACTTATAACTATAAGTATAGAGGTAAATTAAGTTAAACCTTATAGTATTATTTCTTTAAATAGTTTTGTAAAACTTCTAATATAATATTTACTAATTTAAAAAGTATATTAGTATTTAATTATAAAAGAAATCTACTACTTATAGGGTTTTAAGCTAGAATTTATAAAATAGTTTACTCCTATATCTTATAATTCTTATATATATTTTAATAACTACTTTAATATACTTAGTACTTCTATTTTAACTCTACATATATAAAATAAATAAATTAAAATATATATCTCAAGAAGCTAGATTATATTCAAAGTTCTTATACCTAGGAACCTTGTTATTATATTTGAATACTTTAATATTAATATTATACTAATACTTAAAGAATATAATAAAACTCTTGAATACCCCTATAATAATAACTCTAGTATAATTAATAAGATAGAAGTCTTAGGAATATTTAATAGTTCTATCTATAAATATTAGAATTAAAATATAGTTATTATAGTTTTAATAATAAGACTAAAAGTTGAAAATAATATATTCCTTAGAAGTAATATATAAAGTACTTTTATACTCTATATAATAGATCTTTTATTTTACTTTACTAATACTATAAACCTCATATACTTCTTAAATAAACTAATACTTATTATACTTTAAGTAGCTATTAGTAATATAAAGACTTTATATAGTTAAGATAAATTAGTTAAGAAACTTTCTATTAATATATTCTAATTATTAATACTAAAGCTATTTATTACTTTTTAGGAATCTTTAAACAATATCTATAATATACTACTAGTAATAGTAATATCTAGGAGAAAACTTATATTATACTAATTATACTATTAGTATAATTAATCTCTTATAAAATATATAATATTTAAAGATTTACTAGTTATATTAAATATTAATAATTATAATTTTAGAATAATTATTCCTCTATAGTTAAAATAAGTAGTTTGACCTAATATCTTACTAGTAGCCTTATTTTTATAACTATTAAAAAGAGATAAACTTTATAATTAGAATAATATAGAAAGTAATATTATATAAATATAACTCAACTTCTTTACTTTCATTAATTATAATTAAAATCTTAGTATTTCTATAGCTTTTAATAAGTATAAGCTTTATATTATACTAAATATAATTTCTTATAAAAACCCCTTAAAGAATTATAAAATACTCTATATTCTAGAAGATATAAACTAAAATATTTAAATTAAAAATAAAAGAATACTACTAAGGTCTTTTTTATAATATACTTACTATATAATATTATAACTATTTTAGCTAGAAAGCTAGTTATATAATTATTATTATTTAAAAATCTAAATCTTCCTTAAGAAGTCTAAATTTAAAACTAGTAGTTATTTAATCTTCTCTTTAGTTAAAATATTCAATATTTAACCTTTATAAGTTAACTAAAAGTATATATAATAATAATATATTAAAATATAGTTTAACTCATATTTTAGAAAGTATAAAGGTTTATCTAAATTCTAGAAGTATATCTTATTACTTTAAAAGTTTAAAATAATAATTAGGCTTTCTATTAAAATATTAAAAGTATTATAACTAATTTTACTATATAAAAAAACCTTAAGGAAATACTAGATTACTTCTATAATAACTAAAATGATT
>AMCV02000012.1:69205-79233 GCA_000350065.2 Colletotrichum orbiculare MAFF 240422
GAATAGGGAAGGAAAATAAGCTTATAATAACTTATTAATTTAATATTATTAATATCTCATATATATTTTCCTGATAATTAAAGTTCCTATTAATTTATTAAAGTAAAAAACGTAATAATAAATATAACAAGATTAATATAAATAAGAGAGAAGGATCTATAGTAAATTACTATTCCTTACTATTATCTCTTAATATCTTATATATATTTAATAGATAGAGAGATAATAAGAGATTAACTTAATAATTATAATATTATAATAAACTTTCTCCTAATAATAATAACCTAAGGGTTATAAGTAATCTAAGCCTGAATATTTAAATTTGAATAATTAAATTAGATCTAAATATTATATTAATAAGAAAAGGAATTTTGAAAAAGAACTTTATTTTATTTAGTAAAGAGATCCTAAGAAGTAACATAGAGAAATTAGTAATATAGAATGATAATAATTATAATTATAAGATATATTATCTATATAATATATATTTATAATAGGTATCTGTTAGTTTATCTGGAGGGTAATATATACTATATGTGATCTTGCTGTATAAGTGCAAAGTGGCATTCTAATTATTGGTTATTATTATTCCTATATTATATAGTATGAAGCACTATAGAAGGCTCTAGATCTATAGTATAGTAATTACTTACTCATTACTATATAATTAATTATAGTTAGTACTAGGTACTTTATACTTATTACTAGTAGGGTATAGAAAATATACTACTATATATATAGTAATATATATAATTATTATATATCCTATAATATAGTATAACTAATACTAGCAACTTTTCTTTCTACTATATATCCTAATATCTATCTATTTATATAAAAAATAGTATTTTTAGTAATCTACGTCTTTTTATTTTAATAATATTTGAATACCTATTTATCTAATTTACTTAAGTTATTTATTTTTCTATTTAAATAGTTATATAGTTTGAATTAATAAATCTCTTAAAAGTATAGTTTAGTATACCTTTTGTAAAAATATTAATAATATTATTATCTCTATTAATCTACCATATCTTATAGAATTTATAGTACTTATATAATTATCTTAATATTATAATATTAATTATAAGGTAGTTTTTCTTAGTAGTACTAAGTTTTATAAGATATTTATAGAATAAGTATAAGTTAATAGTTGTATTGAAGGTTTGGAATCTATTTAAAGTCACATACCTCTCGGGAACCCTTTAAAAGAAGCTACACCTAGTAGTTAGCTCTTACCTTATTTACCCTCTAGATACTACTAATACTAAAGAACTATTTAAATAGAGGAAACCTTAAGTAGTAACAATATAGTTAGTTAATATAATAGCTGATAAATAGAAAGTATATATATATTTATATTTATTATAATTACCTTTTAGGGGATTATAATTAATTATATAATACTAATACTAACTAGTTAGTAATACTTATTACTTATTATTAATAATTACTAATTATGAATAGCTATTAATAAGAGCTACTAATTAGTAGTAGTTATTATACTTAGTCTATATAACTAGTAGGAATACTAGTTGCAATTACCTACTATAGGATTCAAACCTACTACTCTTACTATAAAATAGTAAAAGCCAGCTAGATATTAAACTACTACGTCAAGTAGGAAAATATAAGTTAATATATATAATAGTTAGGATTTGAAAGAGTTTTTAATATTAAAAGATCTTTTTAAGTAATATGACTATAGTATAAAAAAAAGTTTATACTAATTATTATAATATAAGTCTCTAAAGTAAGTATATTCTTAGTAATTCATTTATTTTTAATAGAAGAATAATATATAAAATTACTATAGAAGTTAAACTAGCTATTACTAGTAGTAGTCTTTTAGCTTAAGATTATTATAAATCTTAGTTAAAATAAGAAGTTTGTATTATTAATAAATGAGCTATTAATAAAAATATAAAAATATATTTTAGAGAAGTTAAGTAGTATAAAGTTGAAGCTATAATTAAAACACTTAATTTACTACTTAAGGTATTTATTAAATGTAGTAGTATTATTACCTAAGGGTTATTATTCTTATATTATATAGGAGAGGTTGAATAATACTTTAAGTTAGTATATTAAAGTAAGATTTACTCTATATATAGATTATTTAATATATACTCTTTTAAATACTTTAGGTATTATATATATATTAGTAAGAATAAGCTTTTACTTTTAATACTTTTAGTATAGGTGGAAGGTATTACTATTAAGTAATAAGATACTTCTATTAAATACTAATAGTACTACTTTTAGGAGAACTATTTTAGGTTTAATTTTAAATAAAGTTTTTTAAAGCTCTTTATTTTTATAGTATGAGAAAGTAATATTTAAGAAGTTAAAAGTATTATTAATTTGTATACTTATAAAGCTAGAATTATTATTTTTCAAGTATAAAATAAAGAGGTATAGGTTATATATTGAAGTTTCTATTTATAAGTACTCTTTATAATATTTAGAATAAGTTACCTACTTATAAGTATTAGTTTTAATAAAGCTATATAGTAATTTAATAATGATTATATTAGAACCTAAGGGGTATTAGTCTATGAAATATAAAAATAATTTAATTATAATATATTTTATGAGTTCTACTTTAATTTAAGTATAAGCTTATATAATATTATGGAGTTATATTATTATACTAGTATACTAAAAGAAAACTAGGGTTATAGTTAAAATTAACTACTAGCTATTCTATTAGATTATTAGTCATTATATTAATATTTTAAACTTACTATTTTTTCTAAAGTTTTGAATTATAAGTTTTAATTTCTTATATATCTTATTAGTATCTTTACTTTTAATTCTATTAATAATATAAGATTTAAAATATTTATAACTCTTATAGAAGATAGAGTTATATTAGACGATTTCTATAATACTATTAGTAATAATATTCTTAACTTCATTTTTAATTAATTCTTTAAATAATAGTTTAAATATTATAATAATACTCTTTTTATAGAAACTAAACATTAATATTATATTAGATTATTTTTTAACTATAAGATATATTATAGAATAAGGCTTTTAGTTAAAGTCTAGAGAAAGTAAGTATCTCCTATAAATTATAAAATTTAAAGTTAGCTAGATTTAATATATTTAAACTTGAAATAATATATTACTTACTATTTAAATAGGAGGGGGATTATTATTATTCATAGTAGTAGTATTACTATTACTTATAATAATAATAGTTTATAGTATTTACTAATTATTCTAAGGTTTTATAGGGATAACTATAGATAAAACTAGAGTATTACTATAGGAATATATATCTCTATATAATATTAGGTCTCTTATTATAATAATACTAATTCTTATAGATTTCTTATAAATACTTTCAGGTGTTAATACCTCAAGGAGTATTAATATTTTAAAAATATAATTTAATAAGATTTCTTAATTATTACTTTTAAAGTATAGTTCTATAACTATAGATTAAAACTCTTAAGAGTTATAAGAGAGTTTAAGAACATATATCTTACTATATATAGTAAAGAGGTAATATAAATCTTACTAGTTATTTTTCTCTTACTATATATATATTAAAAATTAGAATAGAAAGAATATAATATATAAAGTATTTAGACTATTATATATTACTAAAATAGTATTAATAGTATACTTAGTATACTTCTAACAGATTTCTTTAATAGTTTTATATATAATATAAGTTTAAGTAATAATATCTAGAGAGAGAATTAAATCTTCTATAAAGTAGGAATATATTTTAAAAATTAGTAGAATAAATATAAAACTATTAGGCCTAGTAGTATTATTAATTACTTTATATACTATTCAAAGAAATACTTCTTTAGTAGTAATAGGTATCTTATTATAATAAATCTTAGAAATGTAATAGAAGAATATATAGTAGTATTTAACTTTTTTAATATTATTATATATTTTCAAGCTTTTTGCTTTATATAGAGAACATTTAATACCCAGCTAGAACTCATACCCCAACCCACCCTATACTAACTACTATAACTATAGTTACTTTAAATCTTCGAATATTATATAATAATATTATATTATTAGTATATAATAGTATAATATTTCTAACCTTAGGTTATCTTACCTAATGATACTATCTTAAGCCTTCCTAACTATTAGCTAATAATTACTATAGATTTCAATATATATATTTTTTTACAATAAAGTAGTACCTAATAAGCTACTTCTAATATATATTTAAAATATTTAGAACTATTACTAAATACCCTATTTTTAAATATTAGATTCTTTTTTATTCTTTTAAGCTTATACTTCTTAGTTATACTAATAGTTTTATATATTAGTAATATTTTGAAATTAAATTTAACTATAGTTTTCTTAAGAAGGCTAAAAAGAATAATAAAGTTATTTTTATATAATACTAATTTATTTAGACTTTTACAAAAATGGCTATAGTCCTTATAATTATTAATAGTTTTAATAAGAATAATATTTATATTAAGGTTATAGGGGTTAAATATAGTGATAGTATTTTTATTATTATTATTATTGTTATTAGCAGTAGTATTATTATAGATAGCTATTAACTTAAAAATATTAAAGAGAGAGCTAGTCTTCTATTACTCTCTTTTATCTATAAGGCTAGTATTATTAAGATATACTAGTAGTATTATCACTAGCTAGTATGAATCAACATTATAAGTACTACTATAGTAAGTTTAATACTTCAAAGCTACTACTAGTATATTAAGCTACAACCCGCTAAGACTATTATACAACTTATACTAATTTCTAAGTTAGAGCTAGGTTTAAACTAAATATTATACTACTAAGTCTTTTTTACTATATTTACCTATAGAAATATATATAAACTATAATGTATTACTAGGTTTTCTTTTATTATAGAGATTTAATACTAAGTGTTATATAAGGCTATCTACTAAGTAGGAAGCTAAATATATAATATACTATTATTATATATTTTGACTAGAATAATATAAACTATTAATCTTATTAGTTTTACTTCTAATCTGAAGTCTTTAGATTGAAATATTATACTCATATTAGTAGTAGTAAAATTAGGAAGGCTTTAGTATATATTAATTTAATATATCTTAAAAGCTTCTTAGATTACTTTTACTAAGATATTTAGTATGAATTAAGTAGTATTGAATATTATTATAATATTAATAATATAGAGTATAAGGCGGCTATTAATGTGGATAATATTAATAATAATCTTAAAATTAAAGTTGATATTATTATAAATAGTAAGATAAAAGTGTACAAAAATTATACTATATATCTAGTATTAGTAATAATACTTCTTAAGTATTTTAAAATTATAATCTTTAATTAGATATCCCATTTTATTAAAGATGTCATAGAAGTATATAATAATTAAATATTTAAAATACTAGTAGAGTCTCTATATTCCTATTTCTATAAAATACATAGAAGTAATTATTTTCTCTTTATTAAAGAGTAGCTATAGATATCCTTATTTTTAAATATTTAGAATAACTTTCCTACCTTAATAGAACTAGTTATAGATATTATTAAATATAATATTAAGTTAATTTATATCTATAAAATAGAATAAACAAGAGGTATTATATAATATTATATAAAATATAATAATACTAAGGGGTATAAATATATTAATTATTCTAAGTATAGTAATTAGAGATATGTTATTAAATTACATTATTATTAATTTGCCTTATAGAAGTATAAGGATTATAAAAGGATTATTAGTCTATTTAAATATAGTAAATTAGAAGTATTTAGTAGTTAAAAAGCTAGTAGTATTTAAATTAAATAGGATATTTTGAAAAATAGTATTTAAATAATAGCTTTTAAATATAAATATAAATATAAGAATTATAATACTATTTCCTTTTAGTAATTCTACTATTAGAAGTAATATTTTAAATAAGAATATGGAGTATTATTTAGTTTTAGAGGATTCTTATAATTTTACTTCTATTAAGAACAATAGGGTTTTTACTAAAAAGTAATATTAAAAACTATTTAGGGGGAATAGTAATTTTATCTTTAAAGTTCTACTATATTTAGTATTATATAATTATACTATTAGGCTTATAATCTTAAGGGGGGCTTTTAAGGTTATTGTTTAAACTATGAATACTTTTATAATTTATAAGGAAAGCTTAGTATATTATTATAGAATATACTCTAGATTCAATATTTAACTTATACTAATTAAATAAGATATACTTCTCCTTAAGAATATATCTTATAGATTAATAACTTATTTTACTATATATATAATACTTCTTATTTAAATAGCTATATATAATTAGGGAGAAAAAATAAGTATTATTTAGAGTATGTAGTTATAAGCTATACAAAACTATATATATAAAGAATTAAATATTATATAGTATAATACTTTAAAAGTATTCTTAAGGGGAATTAAATATATAATTAATTTAAAGTTAATTATCAATTTCTCTTCAGTTATTATTTCTATTATTCTAAATATATTACAATTTGTAGATTAATATAATATTACTTATAGTTAATTTCAACTAATTATAGAAATTTTAAGATATTACTATAAAGCTAAAGAAGGCTAATTAGTATTTAGATATATTATAATATATATTTATAAGTTAGAAGTAGAATACTATATTTATATAGAAGTCTAATAAGAATACTTTCTAGATATAAATAAGCTTAAATATAAAAGCCTTAAGAGCTTCCTTTTTATTCTTCTTCGGAAACTTAATTATAATACTTTGAAATATAATATTTTACTAATTAGAGAGATATAGCTATTAATATTTATTATTTTTAAAATAATCTCTAATATCGTAAGTTATCTATTTGAATTATAAGTTAAAGCTAGAATTATTTAAATACTTAAAGTAATATTCAAAAACCTAATCTTTTAATTAAATTAAAAATATACTAGTTTATATATAATATAAAATACTAAACTTAAAGTAGTAATAATAAAAAATATAGATCTTTATTTTTAATATATTATATAAGCTTCTATTATACTTTATATTCTTATTATATAACTTTATAAAGTCTATAATATATTTAGTTAAAATATTATTAAAAGAAAGAATAGAGGTAAGATATAGGATATATTTATAATACCCCTCTTAATATTAAAGAGGTTTTAAAATAATTAAATATAGAATGAATAAGGTTTATTATTATAATAGAAGTTTTCTTTCTTATATTATAAATATATAAGGTACTTAAGTTAGTTATAAGTATTTCTTTTTAACTTCTTATTATAAGGGTATTACTAGTATTATATATTTGACTTTAAGTTAGATATTATAGAGAAATAGGGTAAAGTCTAACTTTTCTAATATAAGATTATTAACTTATTTAAAGTACTTTTTAAAGTTATTCTTAAGATTAATATAGTATTTTGGAACTTCTTAAAGTTCCTTATAAGTCTATAGGTTAAACTCTTATTATTAAGATAGTTAGTATAAGTTTATAAAGATTTAATTATTATTTATATTAATTTTAATATTATATATTATAAGGTAGTCTTTAAAATAGTATATTATAGAGATATTAGTAAGTTATTAAATTGTTAGAAGTTAATCTTTAAAGTTACTTTTAAATATCTAGAAGAACTTTAAGCTATAGAATTTTATATATATATATAGAAAGCTATTTAGTATATTATATAAGTAGAGATTCTTTAAAAATCTTTATTTATAATACCTTTATAGTTAAGATTAGGAATTTAGCTGAAAAGTATTAAATTAAAATATTAGTAGAGCTTTATAGGAATAGAGATATTTAAAAGTATTATTATTATAAGTATAGGAGTATTTAAAGTAGGTATCTTACTTATAAGAGTTAATTCAGATATTATTATAAAACTATAGGAGTATTATATGAGTTTTCAATAGGTTATATAAATCTCTTAAAAAGCTAAGACTAAAGGTATTATAAATCTCTAGTATTAAAACTTTAGTAATAACTTAAAGAAAGTTATTATATTTACAAAATATATTCCTATAAGTAAAAAGTAAGAGTAGTTATTAGTTTTTTAATAATGGCTATTAGAAAATACCTTATTTTAAAACTAAGTTAAATATAGTTATTAGTATTGTAATGATAGCTATTTATAAGGAATTAGTATATAATTTAGAAGTTTCTAGTGAGGTCTTAAGGTAGGGAAAGTCTGAAATATCTAAATAATAAATCTTATAATCTTTTATCTTAAATAGACTTTAAATATAGGGTTTTGATAATTACTTCTTCTATTAGAATAAGTTTTATTAATCTATAGTATAATAGTATTATAAAAGGGTTACTTATTAATTAGTATTAATTTATCTAAAGGGTAATATATATTATATATAATCTTACTATATAGGTATAAAGTAGTATTCTAGTTATTTATTATTATTATTCCTATATTATATAGTATGAGGTACTATATAAAACTCTAGATCTATAGTATAGTAATTACTTACTAATTACTATATAATTAACTATAGCTAGTATTAGGTATTTTATACTTATTACTAATAAGGTGTCGAAGATATACTACTATATATATAGTAATACGTATAGTTACTATATATCTTACGGTATAATATAACTAGTAGTATCTTATAGAGATATCTAGAGAACTAGTAAGTTTATAGTATTATAATAAATAATATTAAAGTTGAAAGCGTTATAAAATTGTTATTTATTACTTTTATCTCTAAGTATTCCCTAAGTATTAATTTCTCTAAATATTATATTATATATTAATAATATAAAGAGAACTATGTAATATTACCTTCTAAATAAAACGAGAAGAACTAAATAGATACTAAGATATATAGCTATTTAGCTAAATATAATTATTAAAAAAGAAGTTGAAAGGGGAAAACTCCTAATAAGTTAATAGTAAGACCTAAGGTATAAAGAAGAAGGATAAATATAAGAAATAAAATAAGATGAGATTACTATATATTAACTTAATAAAGCAGATATTATTATTTTTCTAATAAGTATAGTAGTTATTATTTTGAAAACTATTTTCTATAGGATATTAAGACGAAGTACTATTCTATTTAGTAGTAATTATATAAAATAATAATTTATAGTATTTAGTTTTTTTACTTGCTATTATCTCTATTTATTACTAGTAGTATATTTATATAGCTATAATATATAGTTATAGCTAAAAGGATTAACTTAATAATTATACTAACTTTGAATTTATTCCTAGTTCTAGCTAATTATATTTACTTATATATATTATTGAGTATATTATTAAATATAATAATTAGACCAAGTTTACCTTAAGGGATTTTTAAAAGTTCTAATTAGACGATATATATAGGGTTCTACTAGAAGGAGATTTCTATTTAGTAGTTATAATTTGTCTAATAAATATATATATTTCTAAAGTTGTAGTTTTTGGAGAAATATTTATAATTAAGATATAGTAAAACTATACTAATTATAGATATTCTTTGAATTTATTATTCTGGATTATGTTTTGTTTTATTAGATTCTATTAATAATCCTAGAGAAGTATAGAATTACTAGAATATAATAGTTTATATTAATAATTATAAGAGAATATTTTAATAAATGAAAATAAAGATATAAATTAGTATATATTAGAAGGTTATATTTAAATAATAAGGAGAATAAGTTATACGTTTTAAAAGAAATATAGGTATTAATAATATATATATCTATTATTATATATAGATATGAAAAGAATAAGATTTCTATTTTAAGGATTTATAAGATATTTATTAAGGAGTTTTCTAAGATTAAAAAGAAGTATATTTTAGTATAACAAAGAGAGGAGTATTATAATTATATAAGCATTATTTAATTAGTAGAAGAATATATTTCTTTATAAATAAAGAGATTATAAAAAGAAATCAGTAGAAGTATTTAATAAGAATATATTAATCTAATAGATAGTAAAAAATATTAAAGTTAATTAGAAGGATTATTATTATTTGAGATAAGAGATTGAGAAGAATTTAGGATATATTAAATAATTCCTAAAAATAAGAAGGTTTATACTTATT
>AMCV02000012.1:108560-123182 GCA_000350065.2 Colletotrichum orbiculare MAFF 240422
ATTAACTATAGTATTAATTTATATCTAAATTATATTATGATATTTCTTTATTTCCTTATAGTTAGATTTCTAAACTATTTAAAACTTAAGATTTACTATATAGCAATTAAAAATACTTTTAGTTAAAAGAATAAAAAGTTGAATATCTTTAAATATCTATTAAATAGTATTTTCTTAGATAAACTATTCGTTGAAATTAAGTAGGTTGATTAGTTTTAATATATTAAAAACTAGTCTAATATCTAGATGAATATACCTCTAAATATCTTAACTAGTTATATAGAATTATAATATAATATACTAATAGTTAAAATTAGAACTATTAGATAGCTTTACTATTATATTAAAGCTACTAGTAGTTAAATATACTATTTTTAAGTAGTTTATTAAAAAAACTAATATAATAGATTAAAAAAGATTCCTTTTATATTTATTACTTAAGAGTAATTTAGAAGGTAATTTAATATTACTAAGCTTATAATTATAATAAATAAATAATATAGTATATAGTCTAAATATAGGTTATTAAAAAGTATAATCTATTCAAATTAGAATGAAGTGTTTAAATGTGTATAAATAAAGCGGTTAGGCTTTATATAATCCCTATATAACTGTCTGGCAGACTGTGTACTATACTTATTCTTACATATTATTATTAAGTAAAGTTTATAGTTAAATTTATATATAGAGTGAAAAGCTTAGATATTATTCTAAATATAGAGTAAAAGTAACTAAATAGTTTTTATTATAAAACTTCTAGAGTAAGAACTTCTACTTTCTTATATTTTAAGTATTTTCCAATACCTAATTCACTTTATAACTAAATCCATTATTAGAATCTATAATATTTTATATCTTAGAATTCTTAAAAAAGTTGAATTCTTAAGACTTTTTCTGATTAATTATTCATATTATTTTACAGCTATAAGTAGAAACATCTTGAAATATTTTAAAGTAACTAAAGAATATTAATTAAAAAGATAGTTTTAAATAAAAGCCTTTTAATTATTCTAATATAATATTTTATCTATTTCTTATATTTAAGCTTCTCTAAAAGTATTTAAGCCTTTTGCTTCTTTATAGTTTTATTTATATAGATAAAATCATAGAAATATATAGTAATTAACTCTAGAAGAATTCTTGATATAAATTGTATAATTAGAAAGAATACTTTATAAGATTTAAAAATAGCTTTTATATAGATATAAGATTTCAAGTTATTATAGTTATATTTTATTTTAATATAAATTATTTCATTAAACTTTTTATTCAAACTTAAGTAAGTAGTTAAATTAATTTTAAGTAGCTTTACTATAATTACTTACTCTTATTATTAGTAAGAGATTTCACTAAAATTAAACTGTTTGAACTTAACTTATAGAAAAACTAAATTCTTATTAAAGAAGAGGATTCTTTTAGAAGAAATATTATAAATTATGACAATTCTATTCTAAAATAAGTTTTATAGTGAATATTAATCAAATTCAGTATAATTTATTCAAAAGCTAATCAAAATATACTTTTCAAAATATGGTAAATAATTATATTCAAGTTGTATATCTATAATAACACTAGAGTGTTAATAGTTATAAGTAAAGAAGTAAATTAAGTTCAATCTTATAGTATTATTTCTTTCAGTAATTTGATAAAGTCTCTAATATAGTAATTATCAGTCTAAAAGATATTTTAATACTTAATTATGAAGAAATACTACTACTTATAGAGTTTCAGACTAGTACTTTTAGAGTAATTTATTCTTATACTTCATATTTCTTATATATATTTTGATAATCAGTCTAATATACTAATATTTCTATTTTAACTCTAAATATATAAAATAAATAACTTAAAATATATATCTTAAGAGGTTAAATTGTATTTCAGATTCTTATACTTATACATCTTATTATTATACTTAAAGAGTTTAATATTAATATTATATTGATATCTAAAGAATATAATAAAGTCTTTAGATACTCTTATAATAATGATTCTGATAGAATTGATAAAACAAACATCTTAAGAGTAATTAGCAGTTCTATTTATAAATATTAGAGTTGAAATATAAATTTTATAGTTTTAATAATAAAAGTAGAAGTTAAAAATAATATATTCCTTAGGAGTAGTATATATAATACTTTTATACTTTATATAATAGATCTTATATTTTATTTTATTAATATTATAAGCTTTATATACTTTGTAAGTAAACTAATACTTATTATATTTTAAATAACTATTAGTAATATAAATACTTTATATAATAAAAGTAAGGTATTTAAGAAGCTTTTACTTAAGATATTCTAATTGTTAATATTAGAATTATTTATTACTTTTTAGGAATTCTTAAATAGTATTTATAGTACATTATTAATGATAGTAATATTTAAAAGAAGGTTTGTGTTATATTAATTATATTATTAAAATAGTTAATCTATTGTGAAATATATAGTATTTACGAATTTATTAGCTATATTCAATATTAATAGTTATAATCTGAGAATAATTATTCTTTTATAATTAAAATAAGTAGTTTAATTTAATATTCTACTAATAGTTTTGTTTTTATAACTATTAAAAAGACATAAAACCTATAGTTAGAATAATATAAAGAATAATATTATACAAATATAATTTAACTCTTTTTTTAATTATAATAAAGATCTTAGTATTTCTATAGTTTTTAATAAGTATAAGTTCTATACTATATTAGATATAATTTCTTATAGATATTTCTCAAAGAATTATAAAATCTTTATATCTTTAAAGATATGAATTAAAGTATCTAAATTAAAAGTAAAAGAGTTTTAAAAAGAATACTATTAAAATTCTTCTTCATAATATATTTATTATATAATGATATAATTATTTTAACTAGAAGGCTAATTATATAGATATTATTATTTAAAACTCTAAGTCTTTCTAGAAAAGCTTAGATTTAAAATTAGTTAAGTTATTATTTAATTCTCTCTTCAGTTAAAATATTTAATATTTAATCTATATAAAGTAACTAAACATATATATAATAGTAACATAATGAAGTATAATTTAATTTATACTTTAGAAAATATAAAAAGTTTATCTTTATTCTAAAAAGGTTTCTTATTACTTTAAATATTTAAATTAATAATTAGAACTTCTATTAAAATATTCAAAATATTATAATGAATCTTATTATATAGAAAAGCTTTAGAGAGAAATTGTATTACTTCTATAATAAATAAATCATTTTATTTAAAAATATAGAATTCAAATAGTTATAAATTATAAATATATAACTTTATATATAAGATTTAATTAATAAGAAAACTAATAAAATTATAATATTATGAATTTAAAAACTCTAATAATAGAAGGAGTATAGTTAACTATCTAAACTTTATGTATAATATTTTATCAATTCTAAAACTATATTTTAATTCTTATTCTTATAATAAAATACTTAAATTTAAAGAATTGAAATATTTTATAATGTATCAAAATAGTATCTTAGAAGTATAAATTATTTATAATATTAAAGTAATTATAGAAATTAGTAATCAATGTTATGGTATTTTCTTCTATATAGTAGTATTAATATTAAATCATTTTACTTATATATTTGAAAATTCAAATTCTTATATAAATTTGATGTAAATATTTATATTAATATTCTTAAGTTCTTCAAATATAGAAATAATAGAGAACTATGTAAGTTTTGAAATCTTTTTCTATAAAGTTTATACTATTTCTTATATTAATCCTTTTAAAAGTATTTATTAAAATTATTAATTCTTTTTATAATTTACTCTTATATGAATAGAATTCTTAAAAGTATTCAAGTTATATATTTTTAAACCCTATTAATACTATTTAGCCTTTAGAAAGTGACTTAAAAGGGGTTTTTAAAAAAACTTTTGAAAAAAATTCTAATTAGTAGTTATCTTCAGATTAAAATAATTCTATAGATTATAAGATTTAACTTTTATTTGAAGAATATTATATTAAATAGATTACTAATGAGTTTTTATGGAATTAAAAAAAGAGTATATCTAATAGATATTTTAATATTTAAAATATATTAAATTAGTATAATATATATTTCTAGCCTAATAGGTTTTTAGTATTATTAGATTCTTAATTAGTTTATCTAATTAGAAGGTAAAATCTAGTATGTATTATATATAGCTAAATATGGCTTTATATATTATATAAGGTTCAACTTTAAGCGGTTTAAGTAGGGTGAGGCTTGTGGAGATAGCGCCGGCGCCCGAGGTTTAGCCGGTGCAAACTCTGCCTCTCGAGCGCGTTATTCCTGACAGTATATGCAACAGCTGTTTGCCTGCTGCCTACTCTGGTCTTCTCAGCGACATCCGTCATGGGTGTCACTCCTTGTTTACCGTCATTGTTGAGTACAAACAATAAGAGCTGAAGAGACGGCTGCGTTTTACCACCTCATTGTACGGATACTTGTGTCTGAGAAATCGACCGCCCCGACATACCCTGTTATCGCACGCCGCGTCGTCGTTGATGACATTGTGGTCAAACAGCTTCGACAACCAAGTCCACAGACAGCTCTCACCGCAATCGCAACGCGGCCGAAAGCCACAGAACATTATATGACCAGGACGGTGATAGTAGCTTCCTTAGTGGATTCGTCCCGATTGACAAAGAACGGAACTGGGTATTCACCCCATAGTCCCGACCCTTGCCAAGTGTCTACATCAAGCACGACGGGTCTTTGTCGAACGCTAACCTGGTAATCATGGCTGCGAGTAAGGCGAGTCGCTTAGGCGAGGAGTAAGTCTCCTGATTAATACTTCTTAGTATAGTGGCTGATCCTGAAGTAGAATCTGGAAGTGCGTAACGCCGCTCTATCTGCGCTTTAGGACATTCTTGCCCTAACGTTACGCTCCCAGAACACGCATCGATAAAGTCAACGCCGAACTTGTCATCCTCACTTACGGCACAATCGTCGCTCAACTCTGCAAGGACTACGACAGCGATTACAGCGAGGTCAACAAACAGCTTGACAAGATGGGATACAACATTGGACTCAGACTGATTGAGGACTATCTTGCCAAATCGAACACAATGAAGAGATGTTCCAATTTCCGCGAGACAGCCGACATGATTGCGAGGGTAAGTAGAGCTCACCAAACCAAACGACCACCACCACCCATTTTTCCCTGGCTCTCTCCCTCCTTCCACGCCATTGCGAGGGCGTTATGCTGACCTGGAACGCTCTATCAGGTTGGCTTCAAGATATTTCTGAACATCGCACCGCAAGTCACGAACTGGACGACCGATAACAAACAGTTCTCCTTGGTGTTCGACGAGAACCCTCTCGCGGACTTCGTAGAGTTGCCCGATGACGGACGAGCTCAGGATGAGCTCTGGTACTCGAACGTTTTTTGCGGAGTATTGAGGGGTGCACTTGAAATGGTGCAGATGCAGGTTGAAGCGCATTTCATCAATGACATACTGAGGGGTCATGACACGACCGAAATGAGAGTGTCTCTGGTGCGCTATATTGACGACGAGCTTCCACCCGAGGATGACTGAGGACTACGTTCTGGTGCACGGCGCAACCGCCAGGGCGAGACGCCTCGCAGCGACTACGTCGGACACAAGGTGCCCCCCAATCTGCGGATCGCTCTTCGAACACAGGCTCGAAATAGCTACATATGCCGGATTGCCAAGCGTGGGACCGGCGAGATTCGAAGACCATTGGGCCGCGACACAGGAGCGCTCACCGGGTAGCTACATCAGCCGCATGCGCGCACAAGCATGGGAAGACGTGCTTCCATGTGCGGGTGAGCCTACTTCGAGACATGACCACAAAACGGAATACAGTGTTCGGTCTTTTGCCACAGGCCTTATGTCGACCTAGGTCTTGGGCCGCGTTGAAGATTTCCCATAGACAATAGCGGGTGCATGGTGAAGCCAACGTCGCCAGGTAGCTTATCTCACGGAGGCACAGAGGTCGCAGCTGCGCGCTCAGGTCATAATGTGAAGGCGGGGATGCGCATCAAGCAACCAGCGGGCGTCTCACACAGCCGGGGGGTTTCCCTACCTTAACTGCCACAGCACTTGGTTTAGCAAGAAAGACATGCCATCTCAAAAGGGGAAAAGAAAGCAAAATGAAAACACATAAAACGTTTTGTATCTCCATGTTTAGCTACAGAACAGAAGGCCAACGCCAAATTTGACCGGAGTTATTACGGATGGACATCGAGGGTTTTTTCCTCCTTCGAATTTCTTGTCGCTGTGGTGTCGTGCTGACATAGTCATGCACATCGCGTTTCCCCAACTTATCTATCGCGAACTACCTGATCCTCACTCACCCAAGTTATCCCTCGGGTACCTGTTCAAGTAATGAGGACCATAGCTAAGGTAAGGTACTGAACGCGATTGAGAGGCGGCAAGGATGTTGAGTATACGTTAATAGGTGGTGTATCGACAACCTAGGTAGTAAGAATGTACGGAGGAGCATCGTGGTAGAGTTTGCCTATGCATACCTACCTACTTACTTACTGTGTACAGACCGTGCTTGCTTCCACTTGTGGCCTCAGGCACCTATGTTCTCAAATGTGCGCACCTGGTTCTCAGATATACGGCACCTTCTCCGCCTGAGGTCGTTGCTCCTCGGGCTTACCTCTGCAGTTCCAGACAACCAGTCTGGGCCCCCGTACCAGGCGAAAATTGAATTTCAACCGTCATCTCCTCACCGCAACGTACCTAAGGTAAGGCACTGGACAGTATGTAATGCATCTCAACTACCTACAATGGAATCCATCACCTTCCGCACCTAAGGTACCTTGCGCAGTATACAGCAAGCGTGCCAGCTATGCGGGTGCTGCTTCACCTCGCCTGCTGAACTGACCTTACCCTGCGCACCTCAGGCTCAGTCGTCCCCGTCTTCTTGCCTATCGACCCCGAGCGCCCCTCTCTTTCTCGCCTCTTGTGCCTTTCCTCCTATTCTCTCCCTCCTCGCCCCCTTCCACCCATCGTCAACATACACCCCCCTGGTGGCTTCGCATGCCGAATATACTCTTCTTGTTGGCTTCGACTCACCTACCGCTCTTCTCGTCGATGGTAGCGCCGTCCGGCCCCACGACGATTATCAACTTCGCATCGCCGACCTAGCGTCGCGGGAGCAGGTCCATCACCGCTTGCTTGCACCGAGAGCCTAATCTCCCGGTCCCTTCGACCTGCTTTCCTTTTCTCGCCTCAGCTCCCTGTCCTATGCAACAGGATCGACGCCGTCGCCAAAAGACAGTGGAAGTCGGGAGCCCGAACAACTTCGCTTGACAAGAGTTTGAGCACGTTGTAAACAAAGCAGTCTGGAAAGATATAGGAAGTCGATCCAGACCATATTCATCTGCGTGCCCTTCCCCGTCTGGCCCCAATCTCACTGCTGCATCATCTCATCTGCTCGCCCCTCTTGTCGTATCTAGGCTCTCTTTCTCTCTTTCTCCCTCTTTCTTCCACGCACACTCTTTCGCTCCTCAGAGAAGCACCCACGTCGCGTACTCTCTCCCTCCTTTTCTCTCCCTCCCCCAACTCTCTGTTTGCTTCCCATCTATTTGATCTTCATCTTGCGACTTTGCCATCGCTATTACCACTGTCAAACCCAAGTTGCCGTCGCGTTTCTCAACCACTCCGTCGACCTGATTCGGACTACGTTACGTTATTTCAACAACCCCGACAATCGCGCTCGCGCGCCTTATTTCCTCCGCGACTGATTCCGCCCATCAACCTCTACGCCTTGTCACCACGCTCGTGTCCTGAGCCCAAGACCCTCAATTGTTCGTCGGCGTAGCGCACCGCTGCCACATCTGCATCTTTTCGAGTTGCCTAATCAACAGCGCTTTCTGCCTTCTGCTACACTACTTCAGCGACCACATCCATCGCTCACCCCATCCTGAGTTATAGCATCGATCTAACGTTCGGCCGGGCAGACAATTGTCTGCAGCGCGGCACGTTTTATCAACATGAACGTCAACGTCAACCCCAATATGGCCAATATGAACGCGATGGGCGGCCCTGTGGGCGCTCCCGTTCCGATGATGAACAACGGTGGCCCAGTCGCGCCGCAAATCCCAGGCTCACGGCAGGTTCCTGTTCCTACAGAAACTCAGCGGACGCTACTGAACACCTACATCTACGAGTACTTTCTCCGCCACCAAATGTTCGACTGTGCTCGATCACTCGTAAACGGCGACCATCAAATCAATGTTACGAAAGACGGCCCGAATCGCCGCAGAGACGAGAATGGCAACTTGCTGGGTAACGGTCTCGGCGATGACCCCATGGACACCGATTCCAAGGAAGACATTGATGCGAAGTTGCCCGATGACCTACCGGCACCCAAGTTGCCTATGCCCGCCTCAGAGTCTTCCTTTTTGTACGAATGGTTCTGCTTGTTTTGGGATATTTTTCATGCCCAACGTACCAAGGGCGGCAATGGCCCCGTGAACCAATACGTCAGCCATACACAGGTATGCTCATCTGAGACACCCTGCACCGGAGCCAATGGAAACTACCTAGCATGAACTAACATTTTGCAAAGCAACAATCGCGCATGCGTCAAAATCAACAGCAAGAGCTTCTTCGCCAAATGCGTCCCGAAGGCATCGCCCAGCAGCAATACCACACGCAGATGTTACGAAACATGCAAAACGGGGGCATGATCAACATGAAGCAAGGGAATCTTGCGCGAACAGCCATGGCCAACAATCAAAATAAGTGAGTACATCTGTCTGCCTGCCCATGCTCGAACGGTTTGCTAAGACTTTGCTGCCGCAGTCCTCAGGCCATGCAAATGCTTCATCAGACGAAACAGACTCAGATGCAAAGAGACCCTTCTGACATGGACGGCAACCGTCAACGTCCTGCGTCGCCTGGCTCTGGTGACAATGCCCCGTCACCCTCGAAGCGACCCCGACTCGAGGGAACTCCTTTCAACCCAAGCCAACCTGGGATGATGCCGAACGGGAGACCGCAACAGGGCATGCCAGGCCAGCAGGTGGGGACCACCCCAAACGTAGCTCAAGCCCAGCAAATGCTCATCACCAACGGCATTAACCCGGCATCGCTGACCCAGCAGCAGTTCACGACATTCTCAAATCAACCCCCTGCTGTGCAGGCCAAGTCCATTGCTACTTACGCTGCCAATCTCCAGCAACACCAGGCTAGTCAGATGCCCAACAAACCAATGCCCAATGCTGCCGGACCTCAAGGCCAGGGCTCCCCCATGATGGCCCAGGGGCCGGACCAGGCGGGACTGGCCGCCTACTACAATGCTGGGGAAATGGGTCCTGGAGGTATCAGGCCTGGCCCCGGTGGTGCCCAAGCCGGCGGTGGAAGTAACCACGCTCTGCAAGACTATCAAATGCAGCTAATGCTTCTGGAGCAACAGAACAAAAAGAGGCTCATGATGGCTCGGCAGGAGCAAGACAATATGGGAGGTGCCCTGCCTCGAGGAGACGGGCCCACAGGTCCCGGCGGTCCGCCCGGTCCGCCTGGCGCTAACGGTCAGCCATTCCCAGAGACGTCTCCTCAAGGAGGAAGGACAGGAGCGTCGCCCAACCCAACTGAGCAGATGAAACGCGGGACGCCGCAAATGAACAACGCGGGAATTCCATCACCTTTGCCGGAGGGTGCGCAGTCTCGTGGCTCTCCCAACCCAATGAACTTCATGGGCAACCAGATGGACCCGAACATGGCGCCTCACTTTTTCAAGGGCATGACCAACATGGATGGAAATATGGTTGGCAATCCCCAAATGAATGGGGGTATGCGACCACCCAGTTCCCACCCTGGCCAGCCCTTCAACGGACAGATGAATCCTCAACAGATCATGGCTGCTAGACAGCAACAGGGTCAGCAGCAGCAACAGCAGGGCCAGCCTCAGCAACAGCAAGGTCAACCGCAGCAGCCAGGACAAGGTGGCCAACCAGTACAGTGGCAAGGGGGCCCTAACGGCAGTCAAATGGTGCCTGGTGGTCCACAAGGCCCAGTGCAAGGAACGCCGCAACAACGTTCGATGCCGCCGCCCTCGGCTCCCGCAGGCGTCAACGCCAATCGTACAAACACCTCGTCCCCCCAACAAGCAACCGCGGCACCTCCTACCCCATCTCAGTCCAACAAGGCCGCCCCGAAGAAAAAGGACAATAAGAATGCCAAGACTAAGGTCAGGAATTGTCGACCTCTACCGTCTTTCGAAGTTGCTAATTGGTACAGGCTGCTACGCAGAAAAAATCCAACACAAATCTCAATAGCGGAGCCACGCCAGCCGCAGACGCGTCTCAGGATGCCGAACCTCCAACTCCCGCAACGCCAATCACTCCAGTCAATCCGACCAGCTTCAACAAAAATGGCCAAAATACCAACGTTCCCAGTGTACCCAACGGGCAACCAGCAGCCCCTGCGCCGGCTCCCGCAGTTCAGGCTGGACCGCAGGCGCACACAGACACTAACCAAACCGGATCGTTCGGTATGGACGGTGCCAACGGAATGGTCGACTTCGGCTCCATGGCCTTCGCTGATCCACTCGTTTCGGACAATGTGCTCAATGACTTCGACTTTGACTCGTTCCTTCATGAAGATGGTGACAATCAGGCTTTCGACTTCAATACTGGGTCGTTTGGCATGGAGGGCACCAACGAGATCGGCGCGGAGTAAACATTGGAATTTTTGTCCTAATGAGGATGGTCACCGCCACAGTGGCCTTTCGTGGAAGCTTTCCTAGGCGTCGTACTTTCGAATTGGTGCAACTCAGTTGTCCAAGGCTTCCTATTCGCTTGGAATGTCGTTACCAAAACTCTTCGGCTGTGGCTCTTGACTGAGGCAACTGTTTCAGGTCACAAACCGGTCTCGAAACGTCGGGAGTCGTGGGCTGGTTCTTTCCTGCCATCTGTTCACTCCACACTTCTGCTTACCTCGAAATTCTACTCAATGTATCGCATGATACACCGCTTACTTCTCGACACGCGTTCTCCGCCTGGCACTAACCCATCGCAAGGCAGGATACTGACTTGGGGTACCTTCCGGAAGACTTTAGCGCGCGGAAGAGTCCTCTAACTGAAAGCCTCGCTGCCAACAGTAGTCTAATTCGACACGTACATCTGTCCAGATGACACGCTGTTCTCAGTCACGAAGGTGGTCCGAGAAACGGCCTGTGCATGGCCAACAGGACAACTCTCACCATTGGATGCTCCTCAGGGGTTATGAGGATTCCCGTCGTCAGTGTCTGCTATTTCTTTAGTCTTATTTTTGAAGGGGTACCGTCTTCCACCTGTCGAAGTCTTCGGCGGAATCACTGATTATATGTGGCACATGATGTTGAGATTATTGCGGTGCTCGGATCTGCTTGTTTGGCGTGCTAAGGTTTGCCTACCCCCAAAGTTTTGCTTGCGCAGACGATGCAAGAACGTTTTAAAAAGGATTCGAGATGCTGTTCATCGGCCGGCTGAAGTGGAGGAGACCGCCGTATCTATTAGAGGTCCGGGCTTAGTTCAGGCCGGCACTAGCCTGGGTTGTTTTATTTCGGAAGTGACAGACCAGGGGTGGTGGTAACTGTACCGGTACTGCTTGTGACGAACACTTCACTGCTTGTTCCCCTCCAATATGATACAATACACTGTGATTATCGGTGTGCCTGCCTGAGCTGCCTGTTGCCAAAACCATCCAGGCCATTTGATCTTGATCTCCGAACTGTTGAAACGAGATGTTGATGGTTCGTTCCTAGACACAAGCACGAAATTCTCCGGTCGCTCTGTATAGCCTTGAAATGGTATATTCTCCATTTCTTGCCTGCAAGTATAACACCGACAAGGATGCAATATCCCCATAATCTGGGCCACACTTGGGCAGATACTGAGGCTGGCGATGTCACTGATACGCCATGCATGACGGGGGATATGTCATCAATACAGCTAGACAAGTTTGCCTTACGCGTACGTAGCTAAGGGATTCGAGGGGCGCAAGATTACCGCGGGCTGTTGCGGACTCAAGGTCGGTTGTGTTGAAACTGTTCGGCCGTCGGGCCGTCTGATAAACTGCGAGATACCCAACTTCCATCATGCTGCCATAGTCACCCTGGGTGGCGTCCATAGGAGGACCAGGCAGTGTCCCGCCTAATCTTTGTCAGTCACCTTGGGCACCTATGCAATCAGAGGGCAAACAGAGAAAGACCGACCGCCTGCGACATTCAATAGAACATAACATGGCATAGGTATGAGCAAGTGCTCGTCACCAATGTCGGATCCGGTGATCCGGTTGAAAGTTATACCATCTCGTAGCCACGTGATTATTTCGGTAAGCCAGTCCATGGAGGTGCGGTCCCGTTCGAGACTCCAGGTGTGCCAGCCGTTGTCCGGAATGGACGTGGATATGCCGTGGCCGCTGGGCTCGTTGCAGATACCGCCAGACTCCTGTTGACAGTGAACTGTGCCCGTGGCAGTCAGCTGCCCGTTGACCTGGTCGAACACGTCGAGCTCGCCGCAAAGAGGCCACTCAACGCCGTTGCGGACAGCATCGCCCATCATCCAGAAGGCGGGCCATATGCCCTGCTCATTTGTATTGTCACCTAGTCTGAAGACAGTCTGGACTCGCAGCTTCTTGCCCAGCTAAGACTGCCAGGCTGCCTTTGTCTCGATTGGCGCAGAGGTCCACAGACCATTTGCTGATTTGCGGGGAATGAGCTGTATCGTCTCGCCGCCAGATATCTGAAGATACCGGGACGAATCGGTGTAAGTCTGCAACTCGTTGTTGGTGTCAATGGCCAATGCCACGCCCCAGGTGTCACTTTCAGGCAGTAAACCGGCATTACCTTTGAAGGTCTCTGACCAGATGATGTTCATGCCGTCCATCGCCGGGGGTTTGATGGAATAGGCCAGTGGCAAGATGGCTGCCAGCAACCCGACTTGACTTCGGCGCATGTCTGCCTCCTTGACGGAATCGGGATTCTGTGGCGGAGGGGGCTCTCGATTACTTCTATCTCAGAAACAACGTAGATCCACAGTTAACACCAAGGCCGACCGCCCGGACGGTCGACCTAGTGCACGAGCGGGAAAGACTGGAAGGTGGATACTGAACGAGGGTGTGGTGGTGTGATAACGAGCAACAATGAATGTGGGCCGCGCGGCTAGCCAACGTGAGGTTGAAGAGACAGACTCGGATGAGAAGAAGATGGTGACGGGAGCCTCCTCCTAGGCGTGGTTGGGACTGGGTCTATAAGTATATACAGGCGAAAAGGATGTGAGTTCTGTGGGTGAAGCCAAGTCGGCGCCGGGATGTCAGTCAGAACGCCCGCAACGTCGAATAAAGCGGGCATCGAGTGGCTCAGGACAGGTGAGATGTGTCAGATTAGGGTCCTGAGGTACTTAAGCCTATGAACAGTTACATCAGTAATATGTATTGTATGGGCCTATATCCTTTTGGCCGTATGGTCAATTAGATAATTAAGAGTCTCATATGCGCTACCTAGGTAGGACATGGGTTTGAATTAAGGGTATCTGTTGCACGTAATTAGGGGGCAAAATCTGGTGTGTACTATGTGTAACTAAATGTGGCTATGCGTGCTGCGTGAGGCTCTATTTCTGTAACGGAGGGATCCTAGGGCATTCCACGGGAAATCCCAGGGATTTCCTAAAGAAATGCCTTTCTGGAAGTTTCTGCAAAAAGGCTACGAAATCCTTATAATAAGGGTATAATAGCTTAAACCCTAGTAATAAATACGAGGTTTATAGCTATAAGAGGATATAGTATTATTATTAAAGTTATATTATATAACTATATAAAGAAGAAGCTTATTCCTTATATATAGTATTAAATAAATTATACTTATTATATTAATAATTACTTTATATTCCTAATTCCTATTTATAACTTCTATTATATCGTAGTATAATTAGCTATTTAAAATATTTATAATAGTTTATTATATTAATATTATAGCGAATTATTTATAAAATACTTATAGAATATTAATTAATTATTATAATAATATCTTTAGAAGACTCTTATCTAACTAAGGGGTATTTAAATAATAATAATAATAAGCTTATAATAAAGAAGCTAATTAAGAAGCTTTAAATATTTAAAATAATTATTAAGTTATAAAAAGAAGAAATCACTGTATATAAATAGTAGTAAACTAAATCTATTAAATTAATATATAAAATTAAAGTTTTACTAGAACTATAAGGTATTCTACTATTAATATTTTAAATAAGAATAGTTCTACTAATAAATACTACTTATTTTAAATTTATAATTAATTATAATATTTTTATATTACTAATTTAATTAGATATTATAATAAGAAAACCCTTAATATTTACTAAAAGAAATATTAAGAATTCTAAAATTAAAGAAATCTTAGAAAACTAATTTAAAGACTTCTAATTAAAAATACCTAAAGATTACTACTTTTAAAATATTTTAAACTAAATTATATAATTAATTTAAATTACTTATAAACTTAAGATCTATAACTTTATAATAAGAAGTTAAATTAGTAAAATTAATAGTTTATATATTAGTAATTAGTTAAAAAACAATATCTTAATTATACTAATACCTTTAATTATATATATTAATAAAAAATCAAAAAATCAAAAAATCCTCTTTAGA
>AMCV02000012.1:153233-174809 GCA_000350065.2 Colletotrichum orbiculare MAFF 240422
AGTAATAAATTTTATTAATTAGTCTTTTATTATTAGTTTTGAAAATATTTAGTATTTATTATATATATTTCTATTTTAAGATTTCCTATAAAGTAGCCTTAAGGTATTACTATTATTTAATTCATATAGAAGATATAATTATTAGTAGTTAGAATATTAATTATACCTTTAGCTATTATATATATAATTAGCTAGAAATTAATTATAATTTATAATATGATTATTCCTTTATTTAGATTATTATTATTAGCTTCTAAAGATTTCTATAATTTATTTATATAGCTTATTAATAGTTAGTTTCAATTTATTAATAATGTTATAGAAAGTATTAACTTTATTATACATTTAATGAATAGTTATCTATATCTCTTTATTAACTCTTTCTAATAAATCTCAAGGGTTTAAATAGATATATCTTAGTAAGTTAATCCCAATTACTATTACTCTAAATATTTTAACTATATTAATATAATTATAATCTTTAGGAAATATTTTAAGATTTATATTTTTCTATTTTCCATAGTATTTATCATATAGTATAAGTATTTTAAATTTATTTCTAATTATAATAACTATTTAAATAATTAAATGGTTATTTCAAATTAATATAGTTGATATCTTAAGCTCTTAAGAAGATCTACTATTTTTATTAAAAATTTAAATAGATATTTATCAACTTGTTTATTAAATTTAAATTGACTATGAGATAGATAGGAAGATACTCTTAGGTAGGAGATTTTTATAAAGATTATTTCTACTTAGTTCTTTCTTATTAAATTTAAATAATTACTATTAATTATAATAGTAATTAGATAGATGATTATATAATAGTTTAATACTATTATATTATTATAATAAATCTCAAGATTCTTAATATAAAGTTATGAAACTATAATTAACTATAGCTCCTATTTTATTCAGAATTAATGTTCCATTAGAATAAAGATATATAGATAATAAATATAAGAATAATTTAAGCTATTCTAATATTAATATAGTAGTATTATAATACTACTTTTCCTTATTATAAGGAGTTAAATAGATGGTCAGTAATAATTAGTAAGCTTTAGTTAATTCTTATTATAAATATATACAGAATTTAATAGGCAAATTCTATAGTTATATAGATTTATATATAAATTAATATTTATATATATTATAATATTAAGGATTATCTTATTACTAAATATAAGCTATATCCTATTTATATATTAGTAATTTCTAATACTAATATTCTAATTCTATAATTAAATGAGGGGACTATAAATAATAAGGAAAAAGCCTAGTTTTTTAGAAGAAGCCCACTAAAGAATAGATTAGTATACATATTAATAATAATAATATTATAATAATAAATAAAAATAAAAAATAAGTTACCATTTTTAATATTTATGTTAATAAATAATAAATCTTCTATTTCTACTCAGACTAATAGTAATTATGATTATTATAAAGTAATTAGTAAGAAGTTTGTAAGGTAGTAGAACTTTATATTAATTATGCTATTATAGTTATACTAATCAGATATCATTCTAAGTATGAATTAAGAGACTTATATTATTAAGATAATAAAGATATATATTGATTTTAATTAATAGATATCTAAAGCTTCATTCTATATAATCCTAAGAATAATATATCTAGCTATTTTATATCGTTATAGTTATAATACTAAAGAATCATTCTGAACTCTATAGAGAATAAGATAAAGATAAATATAATTAATAGTCTTATTATTTAAACTATTAGTAATATATGAAGAGAAATATATAAAGATAGATTTATAAATCTCATTAAAGTACTAAATATAATATTCTCTAATTTATAAAAAGGGGAGTATAAGTAGTTAGTAATTAACGTAGTATAAATTAATATAATTCTAATAGTTATATTATTAATCTCCTTAAAGTAACTAATATTTATCTTATTAACTATTTATACCCTTTTTGTAGACTTATTTAATAAGAATAGGACCTCTAGCCTCTTACTTTATTAGAAGTCTCTTAATTACTATATTTACCTAAAGAAGAACCTAGATGGAATAAAGTTAGACTTACTATAAGAACTACTTTATAATATATTAAGAAACTACCTCCTTAAGATCTAATACTAAATTATAGACTTAATAGATAAAGTTAAATCCAAACTAGTTTATCTATAATTCAAATATTTATCCTCTTTATTAAGATGTCTAAGGGAAAATAGCAATTTTATATATATTATTATATTCTTAGTACCTCAATTATTACTTCTCACTATTAATTAAAAAGACTCTATACTTATTATTTAGAATACTATAATTCATAAAAATACTTATTTATATAACATTCTATAAGATCTATAGTATAAAGAGAAATAAATATAAAATAACGTTTCAAATATATTTTAACTTATTTAAATAGCTTATCACCCCTTTTACGCTAATAAAGATACTAATAAGATCTTATTACTATATTAATAATATACTTTAAAGTAACCTTAATAACTTTATTATAACTTATTTAAATAATATCTTTATCTATAGTTATAAACTTGAAGGAATTTATAAAGATAGAATTATATAAACTTTTGAATAATTATAAAAATGAATTTATTTTTACATTTAGAAAAATATAACTTCTCTGTAAAGTAAACTAAATATTTAGAGTTTACTATTAAAATAAGAAAGAATATTTGATATAATTCTAAAAGGATTAAAACTATATAGAAATAAGAAATCTTTAAGAATATCTATAGTATTTAGAACTTCCTTAACTTTACAAACTTCTATTATAATTCAATTAATTACTTCTCTAGTTTGAAAGAATTTTATATAATTAGTACAAAAAAGGATATTATTTTGTAAAAGTACTATATATCAATAAGTATTAAAAATATTTAAACTTATATTTATCTTAAAGCTTATTATAATTTAATAAAATCTAGAGTAATATATAATAATAGAAGTAAATTACTTAAGAATAATATTAAATAGTAACTTCTTATCAGAAGATAGGAATAATATATCATAACTAGTTGCTTATTATTTAGTTAGATTTATTAAAATCTAATAGAATTATACTATTTATAATAAGACCCTATTAGTGGGTATATTATATTTAAAGGTATAATTTATAGAATTATAAACTATAATCAAACTATTTATCATTCTTTCTAATTATAAAACTTTAGAATACTTTATAAACTTTAAATCTATCTTAAAATAATAGACCAAATAAATAGAAGTTGTATTAGAATTTAACTTTATTTTGAAATATTATTTAAATTACTTTATAGAATATCTTAATATTCTTTCTTAGTAGAGTTAAGATAATATAATAAAATTAAAGCTTCTAATATAGATCCTTTAATTTCTCTTAATTAACTTTAAAGATAAAGATAAAACCTTCTTAATACGTTTCATTTCTAACATATAAATAAGAAGAAGTTAGAAATAAACTATATAAATAGAAAATACCCATCAATATACTATTAGTATATTATTAAATGAATATGTTAAATTCTAAGATACTATATTATTCATATTATAAAACTAAATAGTTATAATAATATTGATATATAAGATCTACTTAAAAACAATTTACTAACTAGTAAGAATATTCCTACTAGAAGTTTCAATATAAATATAAGAAACTAATTATATAACAGAGAAAAATAGTACTTTATTATATTGAAACTAGATCTAAATCCCTAAATAAAAACTTTTAATAATTCTGATCTTCTAAACAATTTATAATTTTCTAATCCTAAACTATTCTAATATTAACTCAATATTTATAATATTCTTATAGAACTAGTATTAACATAGCATATTCAAGAATATTAGATATTTTATTTAAATATATAATATCTATTAATATTTATACAAAAGTTATAAATACTATTAAAACTTATTATAACTCCTAATAACTCCTAATAAGTTTTAATTATACATTTCTATTAACTTTATAATAAAATTACTATCTCTTAAAAATTAATACTTAAGTTTATTGATAGTAACTATAAATTAAGTATTTAAATACATCTAATTAACAATTATAGTATTTATAACTACTAAAGCTTATATAACGAAGTTCTAAATTACCTAGTAGTACTTCTATAGCTTGTTTATATTAATTATTACTAACAATAATTCAGATTAAATCAATATCTATCAGACAATATTATACTAATAAATAGAAATATAATATATATTATTAATATTACTCCGCTTCCAAATAGATAATAAAATAGAAAGAATAATACTTAAGATTTACATATTCTATATGTATATATGACTTTTTTATAACTAAGCTAGTTAGTTTATATTACTATATACTAATTGACATTAAATAATAGGAGTTCTTTAATCATTCGAACTAATTTACATAAATTTCTAAGTAAATGTAATATTATACCTATTCTACAATTTTAAATTATAAAATAAACTACTTACTTTTATTTAAAATAGATCTTAATATTCTTATCTCACTTTAAGGATAGTATTACTATAATTTAAATAGTAATAATATATATATAGTAAGATAATAAATTAATCATTAATAGAGTATAATAAAAAACTAAAACGTTCTAAATGAAAGATGAAATGTAACTATTATTATATTATATTAAGATAAATTAGCTGAATAAAAAGCTCAACTAATTAACTTCTAAGTATCAAATTACTAACACATTAAACCTATTAAATATTATATTAAATATTTTTATAGATATCTTTTTATACCTACTTGACGTAGTAGTTTAATATTTAGCTAGCTTTTAATGTTCTTTAATAATAGCACTAGGTTTAAATCCTATAGCAGGTGAATACAACTAGTAGTTATAAGCTTTTTAATTATATAAATTGAATATAGTAATTACTACTAGCTATCAGTACTTACTAGTGTTAGAATAGATAGATAGGCAGGTAAATCAACAGCTAAGTTATTACTATAGATAACTATGAAATCAGGAGAAATGTAATATGATAAAAGTAGTTTTTTCAATAGGAGGACTTATTCAAAATATTGATAATAATAATAGTCTAATAGAAAGAGAAATAGTAATTTAATTAATAATATAACTAATTATTTCTTATTATTATTTATAGAAGTATTGAGGTTTTTATATAGAGGGTTTATTTCAGAGATCTAGTTATATTACTATAACTCTAGCTATAGCTATAATCTATAGGTTACTATAGTTATAATATATAGGGCGTTTTGATTGTAATATATATATCTTAATATAATATATAGATTACTATAGCTATAGCATATAATATACTATAATTATAATATATAAGCTAAGGTATAGTACAATATATAGTATAATTATAATATATTAGCTATTAAAACTATAACGCATGAGGCATTATAGCTATAGTATATATAGTTTGAACTACTTCTAGTCTTCTATAAAGAATGAACTTTTATACCTTTATTTTATTTACTTAAGAATTACTAGGGGTAGAAAGATAAAGAATATATATATTAATAAAGTAATCTTTATATAATTTATTTATATAGAAATATTATAGAACTTCTTATTAATACTGTTCGAATAATAGAAATAGGAATTCTTTATATGTTAAAGTAAATTCAATATCCTCTTATAAGATATATGTTACTAATATATAGCTTATCTATATAAAAACTTATAAGACTTAATAAAGAATAAAAAGAGAAAGATTATATAAAATTAGAAAGTTAAAACAATTAAAAAATAAAAAAGAAAAGACTTTTAAAATATCTTTTCTTAAAGTTTAAATAAAGTTTATTTGAACTTTACTAAACCTAAAAGCTAAATTAAGATATTAATTATATTATCTTTACATTTATAGAATATATAAAGATACTTCTATTCTTTATAAAAGTTCTCATAAGATAATATCTTATATTTAAATATTTTACTTTTTTAAAGAATTTAGGATTTTCAGCTACTTCTTTCACTACTAAATTCTTTATAAACATCTTAAGTTTTTTAATTTTAGATAATTTTAACTTCAAACCTATGTAATTATAATTATAATATAGATAACTTACTTCTTTATAGGTATTAATAGAATTGTATATTTAGTTTTATAAATAGACTCAGCTGTTAGTTTTTGTTTTACATGTAGAGTAATTTATAATATTATTGTTCCTTTTTAAATAGAAAATATAAGAAGAAGTAGACTTTCTTAGAGTATTTATTAAATCTCTTATGTAGATTTCTTATTTATAATATTCTTAATAAAAGATATATCTTTGTAGTTATAAGTAAATTTGTATTCTTTATTATTAATGACAAGGTTTTAAATGTAGTCAAAAGGTAGAAAATAATTTCTATTTAAATTATAAATAAATCAAGAATAAGCTATTATTATAAAAGTAATATTAAGTTTTATTTTCAGAGTTAAATATACTAGAGCACCTAGTTCTTATCAAGACTTTAAAATATCTTCTTTCAAAGCGTTGTCTTTATTTTTAAGTAATTTGAAGTTATTAATTATAAGAACTTTAAATTTATAAATAGTTTCTTTTTCAAATTTTTCAATATCTTTCTTAATATATACATTTTTATTAACAGTAATTACCTTTACTCTTTAATCTATAGATAGATTATAACTTAAACAAGTAGAAAGTTCTCTTAAGTTTTAAATTTTTATTTCTTATTTTAAAGAATTATATATATAATTAGCTATTCTTTAATTATAAGTAATTAGTAGTATACTATCTATATAATAAATTAAGATAGTTATATAGGGCTTTTTATCTATATAAAAGCTACTTCATTATAAAGAGAAATAATAAATTCTATTGAATAAAGAATATGTTTTAGATGATTATATTAAAGTTGAGGATTCTATGTTAGACTATATAATACTTCATTTGATAAATAAATAAAAGTATAGTTTTCATTATTTTTATAAGTATTTATTCTTATATTTAGATTGAATTCTAAAGAATTCTTCTTTATATGAAAACGGAATTTAATTAATAGATAAATATATATAAGTTTATTGATATCAGTATGAATAAATATTGTAGTAATATTATATTGTATTAAACTCTATCCTAAATAAATGAAAAGAACTATTATATATTTTTAATGTTTAGACTTATAAGTAGTACGAAAGGTTTCTAAGTAATTAATATTTAAATACTAATTATGAATTTAAGCTATTTATTTTGCCTTCTATATAGCTTCTTTAGTTATATCACTTAGTTTTAACTTATAAATTTCTTTATTATTCAGAATGTTAATACTTTTGATATTAATAGTAGATAGAGGTATTGTCTTTTAATTATTTATAGATTCTATTTGTTTTATTTCTTTTATTATAGTTAGAGTTTAATTTCTATACTTAGGAAATTTAAATATTTGAATAAAAGAGATATGTGTTTCTATTTTATTTACTAATCAAATATCAAAGGCTTGATTATCTTTATTAGTCTTTTTATATAATTCTATATAACTATTTAAATTGAGATAATTTCAAATACTGAAAAGGGTGCTTTTTTATAGGTTTTATAGTCTGTTGTAGTTTTATCTAATATAGTAGGTAAACTAATATATAGGTTGGATTGTTTCTGAATATTATTATTATTGTTATTTGTATTTGATTCTAATATTTTATTATTTTTAGTTATTTTAATATTTGAATTATCTTCTGGAATTATTCTACTTATTTTGTAAATTTTAGTAGTTGGATTTAGTAAAGAGTTATTATTATTATGATTTTGACTTTTATTAGAAATAGATTTGTCTAAATTCAAAATAAGATTATTATTAGGCTGACTAGACTTATAATTATTAGAAGTCTTTTTTAAATCAATAGATAAAGTTAATTCATTTTCTGAACTATAAAAAGTATCTTCTAGGATTTTTATATTTCTATATTATGTAGCTCTCTTTTTACTAAAACTCTAAGTTTCATAAATATTATTTCTATAAGTTATAATAGCTCTTTTCTAAGTTCTTATATTTAGTTCTGTTAGTATTAAGACGCTTATTTGTATAATAATAAAAGCTATTGTATATATTTATATTATTAATATTAGGTTTTATTTTATGTTTTAATTTATAGAGAGTTTTTAAATTTATAGAACTATAAGGAGTTTTATTATTTATAAATAGAAGTTATTAAAGTATCACCTTATAAATCATGAAATAAATTTGAGTAATGAATAAGAATTCTAATTTTATCAATTAGAATTCTTATTATTCTTTCTATTAAACTATTAAGTTTATAAGTATAAAGAGGTTTAATATTATGAGTAATATTAGAATAAGAAAGAATATCTTTTATTCTTTTATTAGTAAATTTATTACTTCTATTAATATTAAATTCGTTCATTTTTCTCTTATTATTATTATTTTTAGTAATTCTTTAAATTGAAAAGACTTAAGAAACTTCTTCAGCCGACTTAGCTTTGAATAAAGATCTCTAAGTAAACCTAGTTGATTTATTGATAAATAGAATAAATCTTTTAAATCTATTGTATATTGTCAAAACTATGAATTTATATAAGTCCAAATTAATATAACTTGAATATTAAAGATTTTATTTCTGTGTTTTATTATTTTTATTAACACTATTAGTAAAGCTTTTTGTAATATCAACTTTATAAGTAGAAAGAATATCTATTGTATTTATTTTATAAGATAAATTTAAAGTATTGTTCTTTAAATTATTTTTACCTTTTATATCAATCTAATCTTAATAGTTAAATAAAAGCTGAATAGTTTATAATATGAGAATAGAAAGAATAATATCTTTTTATAAAATGAAAATATTAAATTTATGTATATTATTGTTTTTAAGTCTTACTATTAAAATAGAATTCTTTTTTATATTATATAATAAAGATTCTTTGTAGAAGATCAATATACTTCCCATAGTATTAGGTTTACATGAAAATAATACATTAACTCCTAATTCAAAATATAATAAACTTTTTTTAATATAAAAGTTTAATTGTTCAGGAATCCTTTTCAATTTCTTATTATTCTAATTTTAAAGTATATAGTACTTCTCTATTGAATCTATTTTGAAATGAATTTTATATTATATAAAATATACTTATTGCTAATTATATAAGTAATAATAGTAATATGTAAGCAAAAATATATATATCTTAATATAATATATAAGCTATTATAGCTATAGTATATAATACGTTATAATTATAATATTTAGGTTAAAGTATAGCATATATTATAGTATAATTATAATATATTAGTTACTATAACTATAGTATATAGAGCGTTATAACTGTAGTATATGTAGCTTGAATTACTTCTAGTATTCTATAAAAGAATAAATCTTTATACCTTTACCTTATTTACTAAAGAATTACTAGGTGTAAAAAGGTAGAATAAGTATATATTTATAGAGCGACTTATACATAATATATCTATATAGAAATATTATAGAATTTCTTATTACTTCTATTAGAATACTAGAAATAGAAGTTCTTTATATATTAGAATAAATTTGATAATTAGTAGCTATTAATAACTAGTAATTATAATAGTTAGTAATAAGTATTACTAACTAGCTAGTATTAATATCATATAATGACTTTCTATAATTTTTGTAGAGTAATTACAATAAAGAGGCGTATATCCTTTCGATTTATTACTTATTATACTAACTAATTATATTCATTACCTGAGGCTTCCTCTATTTAAATAGTTCCTTAATACTAGTAGTACTTATAGAATTTATAAGGTAAGAGCCGACTACTAGGTATAGCTTTCTCTAAAGGGTTCCTAAGAGGTATACGACTTTAAATAGATTAAAGGCTTTCAATATAACTAATAGATATCTATTTAATGTTCTATATTAATCTTATTAAATTAATAGAAGACAGCTTATTACTATACTAATAATATATAGATATATATCCTGATCCTATCTTTATCCCTTCTAAAGAAAATAGTAAAACTTAAGAGGAATATAGAGTTGAAAAATACTAATAAAAAGATAACCTTGAAATAGAAATATAACTACAATATACTAATTAAATAAAAGAAGTATAATATCTTAATACAAAAACCTTTAAAACGCTTTATTAATAATACATTTATATTATAATTTCAATTATAGTATAAAGATATTATAAAGGGTAATAAATTAATATTAATTTACTAATAATAAGAAGCTATATAAATTATAAGTTAAAGAATATAATAACCTCTAAGAGATATATATAAACTATTATAAAATTTGCTTCTTAAATATAAAATAAATAAATTAAATACAAAGATTAGTATTATTCCATTCTCCTTTATACTCTTAGAATTCCTCCTCTCTCTTACTATTATCCTACTCTTCTTCTTCTTCTTTTTTTACAAATAATAACAAGTAATATTTATTTGAAAATAGGGTATTATCAATACTAATAGAAACTAGTAATTACATAATAATAATAAATAGGCAAACTAGTATTAATAAAACTAAAGATATAACTATAATATTAATACGATATGATATAACTATTTGAATATATTATGATATTTTATTATAAAAATTGTAATATAATAAAAATAGAAAGCAAAAGGGAGAGAAACTTATTATTATCTATATAATACTATTAAGATTAATAAAGACTTATTTAGCAGTAAAAATAAGAATAAGAGTAAGAATACTTTTAATGTATAAAGAAAGAGTAATAAGTATAATAATAATACAAATTAGAGATATCTATTAAATATAATAGAAGTAATTATTATAATATGAGACTATAAAAGAAAGCTTTAGTAAAAAGATAAAAGTATAAAAAATTTTAACACTATTTTTCTTATTAATAATTGGAACTATAGGAATAATAATAAATCTACTAACTATATTTAAATAATCAACTTAGTAACTAATAATATATAACTTAAGATGAATAATAAAAAGATAGAAGTTCTACTTATACTTACTCTTTAACTTTAGATATTTACAATAGAATTAACTATAAGTTAATAAATAGATCTAAAAGAAACCACTCCCATTATACTTAGAATGATAATTGAAATAAGTAGAAATAATTATATTAAGAAACTAGTTCTCTTTACTTTTAGAATTACCTTTAGAAATATAATTACTACAAGTATAAATAGTAAGCTTAAAGGAGATATAATAATAATAAGAGTTATTATTAAAACGTTAAGAATTAGTAGTAGTAATAATAGATATAAGAATAAAAAGAATAAACAAAAGAGAAATATAAATAGAGAAGTAGTACAATAATAGTATTATAATAAAGATAGCATAAAAGTTTATATAATTCTAAAGAGAAGAAAGTAGGATTATGTAGAAAGAGAAAAGGAAAGCTTCTTATAAACTAATAGAAAGAAAAGTATAATATAAGTTACTTAAGGTAAATAAGATATCAGTTTTCTTATCAATAAGAATATCTAATATTAGTAATATTTAGATTCTCTTATCAATAAAACTATTTAATATTAATAATACTTAGAAGAAGTATTTTAAATAGACATCTCTAATTAATTAAACTAACTTAAGAGACTAGAAGTTATTAGTATATTATAAAAGCTATTAATACTAATTATTATTCTAATAATAGGGTAGAAGAGTAATAGAAGTATATTATAAACCTAAGCCTTGAGAATTATATAAGATATTACTATTAGAGTTCTATATAACTACTATTCTTCTGATTTAGTAAAGAATTTTCACCTTAAGTATAAACTCTTCAAGTTTATTATAATATTATTAAGGTACTACTAAAGTATCTCTTATAACCAGCTTATAATAATAGATATAAAAGAGAGTAATAGACTATAGCAGACTAGCTAACTATTTTATAATAATACTACTAATAATAATAATAATAAGAATTATTACTATATTTAACTTTTATAACTTCAATATAAATATGAACTTTATAAGAATTATTAATAACTATAAGAATTGTAACTATTTTCATAAGGGTCTAAAGAGGTTAATTTTATATGAGAGCAACTTTACTACTTTTCTTAATTCCTTTAAGATGATTATAATTATATTTAATTTTACCATATTATTAGAACATAAAACTATGAATAGAATTAGAAAAAGAAGAAAAAAACAAATCTAATACCTAAGAGTAAAATATTCAAAAACAACTCTAAATATTTTAAATATATTTTAAAAGTAGCTTATTAGATATTGCTTTATTCTAAAAAGATATATATATATATCAAAGTTTGAGTGTTACAGGAACTATCATCAGCTAAAAGTAGGGAGAATATAACCTAAAATTGAAATACATCATACTAAGACTTATATATCATTAATATAACCTTATTATATAATATTTAAAGACTTAAAGTAATTATAATTATAGTTATTAGTATAGAGTAGGTTAGAGTATAAGTTTTAGCTGGAAGCCAAATATTCTCTATGTGAAGCTAAAGACTTTTTAGCTATTTATAATACAAAAAATAGCTTACCCAGTTTAAAAAAGCAGTACTGACTACTTATTACTACTTATTCCATAATAGTAATATTATAGAGATATAATCTAATCTTTTTATTATGATTAATAATAATAATATAACTCTTCGTATTTTCATCGCCTTCAATTAATACAGACTTTCTATTATAGTAAATATAGTCTCTCGTAAGAATTCGTTACTGAATTATAAAATACTCTTTATTTTAGAAAATGAAAGTTAATATATCTAAGTAAAAAATAAAAACGTCTTAAGAAGCGTATTATTAAAATTTCTCTTTAGAATATATTTATCATATAATATAATAGCTACTTTAACTAGGAAACTAATTATATAAGTACTATTATTCAAAGTCTTGAATTTCTATAGAAGTATAAACACAAAATAAATAACTATTCAATTTTCTCTTTAATTAAAAAGTTTAACATCTAACTTTTATTATAAACTATACCTAATTATTAAGTATAGACTCAAGCTTATACTATACCTTATTTAGGTTTAACTAAATAATAAGTAGATATTAAGAATAATGTAATTAAGAAGTAAAATTTATATTAGTTAAACCTCAGATACTAGTACTATTTCTATAAGCTTTATTTTATTAAAATTTATTAAAATAGAATTTAATATAGTATATTTAGCTATATTTAGTTATATAATATATATACTATTTTATACCTCCTAATTATATATATTAACTAAGAAATGTATAATATTAGAAAGCAACTAGGCTTAAAGTATATACTTTAATAATTTAATATATCTTAAATACGGGAGGGGCTAATAGCTTACTCTCTACTATAACTATTAGTAGATATATTGCCCCCTGAAGTACAACTTCAGCCTTCTTACCCCCCTGCTAATTACTATAGTTAGCCTCTAGTTAATCTAAGGCTAAACCCCTCGTAGCTATAGCTAGTATACCTACCCCATATTAACCTTTTTAATAATAAATAACTAACAACTCTTTCTATAATAACTTTACACTTTTACGCCTTTATAACTATATATAATTTGAATATCTCAAGATATTCAATTACTACTAATTATAAGTATTCTATTTAAATATTGATTATAACTTTAATATCTATAACCTTGACGTCTTTGTTTCAGACTAAGTTCTACCTATCCCTAAGATAAGATTCTATACTACTAATATAAAAGTTCTCTATTATTAATATAAATTAACTTATAATTTCTATATAAGTATAATAGGACTTAGCTTATTCTTATTAATAAATAATCTTGATATATTAAATATAGCTAATATATAAATAATATTTATATAGATATAAATACTCCTAGTATAATTTAGTAGCTTTTAAAACTCCTATAATTATATTATTATAATATTTTAAAATATCTAATAACTAGTATTATAATAATATATTAATATTAAGGTATTATCTAATTAATACTTAATCTCTGAAATTTTTAGCTTAATATAGTAATTTATAGGATAACTAGATAATTATTTTTTTAAATATCTATAAGCTATTTATTAATTATAGTTTTTAAAATAATTTTATGAAGATTTCATTTAATAAACTAATAGTTTTAATTATAAGGGTTATAAGTAAATATTACTATACTTATTATATATTTCTCTTCTTATAAGTAGCTATATAGATTTTAAAGGGATTTCAAATCTATTATGAAAGATATAGAAAAGTAATAAGTTATAAAATACCTAGCTCTTAATACTCTATTTTATCCTACTTTTAAGAAGTTTAAAAAAGTTCTTAACTTTATAACTTTAGTAGTTATTTTTAGCTATATATATTAAGCCTTAGCTTTAATAAAGCTCTTTCTATATAGATTGTTATTATAAGGTCTTCTACTACTATAAGGTTAAATATTAGAGCTAGGGGTATAATTATCTATAATAATAAGTAATTTTATTACTATTTTAACTAGTTGTAAGTTAGTATTGGTATAAATACTATTATTAGGTAAAACTTATAGTTAAATCTATATATAGGGTGAAGAGCTTAGATACTATTTTAAGTATAGAGTAAAAGTAACTAAATATATCTTAAATACTAAAATATCTTCTATAAATACCTCTTTTTTCAACTTCTTAAATAAACTAATTAGCAACTTATCTAATATAACATCTTTGAAATAGAAACTAAAACTTATAACTTATAAAATTACTTTAATCTTAAGATAACTATTTACTAAAGTTCTTTCTAAGAACTCTTCTTAAGTCAATTTCTAAAACCAAAGTAATACTAATGAGCTTATAAGTAGCCTAAATTAAATAGTTATAAGAACTCTATCTTTTTAAAAGTAAACTATAAAGGAAATTAAAAGTTCCTAATATATACTACTAAAGAAATCTATATAAGGAATATTGTATATTTTCTCAAGAAAAGCCTAAATCTCTATATAAATCTAAATAGTTTCTCTACTTTAGAAACTTAAGAATTCTAATATATATAGTTGAACTAAACTTATATAGTAACTTAAATCTTTAAATATACTAGTAAAATACCTTGGTACTAGTACTACCATATAGAAGACAATATAATAATATAAACTATTAATCTCTATAATTACTTTGATATTATAGATAACTTATACTTCTACGATACTATTTTAGTATATTATAAACTACTTTAATTTTGTAGATTGAAGCATTTGATTATACAAATAATAATTAAAATATAGTTTGAACCTTAACTATTATATTATATACTCGAAGTAGTAAGAGATACTTTTAAAACTAAGATAAACTCCTATACTATCTAAAATATAGATTAAACTAGACCTTACCATATTATTATTACATATACTTTTACTTAACTCATAAAAGCTCAATACTGAATACTTTGACTGATAAAAGAATCAAATAATTACTAGCTTTAGATCTAAACCTCTTGAGGAAAAAAGGAACTTTAGATAATAGTAGTTATATAACTAGCCTTTTAGCTAGATTAGCTATAACACTATGTAATTAATATTTTATAAAGCAAAGCTTAGTAATACTTTCTCTAAAACTCTTTAATCCTTGATTTAAATAGTTTAGTTTATATTTTCTCAAATATAAAGTATTTTATACGTCTTTGAAAAGTTGTTATAAGAGATTATATTTAATATAGCATAAAACCTATACTTATTAAAATTATAGAAATGCTATAATCTTAATTATAATTAATATAAATAAGAAAGTCAAATCATATTTATATAATATTGCTTTCTATACTAGTCTAATTATAAGCTTTATCTCTTTTTAGTAATTATAAGAATAAAGCTAGTAATAAGTTGCTAGACTAAATTACTTATCTAAACTATAGAAAAATAATTATTCTAAAAATATAGCTATTAATATTTAAAATAACTGGTAAGTCCTCGAATACTATATATTTTTAAAATAGATCAACTATTTGAACAATATAATTAACATAATATAAAACCTTTCCTAAATATTACTACTACTAATAGTATATTATAAATACTATTCAAAACCTTTTAAACATAACAAATAGCTATAATACTAATACCTAAAGTATATTAATAAAGCACTTCTTAACTACTTTACCTTGACTATATAAAGCATTTATATTACTAATAGCTATTCAAAATGTAATAGTTACTAACCTCTTTAAGGGATATATAAGGTTTATAATATTAGTAAAATAAAATATACAATCTACTATATAGAGTACAAGAATACTTTATTTATTACTCCTAAAGAATATATTACTTTTAACTTCTATTCTTTTTATTAAAATTATAATAAGTATATCTAAACTCTAATACTTATAAATAGAACTACTAATTACCTTTAAGACCTTAATCTTATTAGATAAATTAGAAATATAATAATAAAGATATTCAAAAGTCTTATTATATTCTTTCAATACTAGTATAATATTAATATTATAAGTTATAAATATAATAATCAAATCCCTAAATATAAAGCTTTAAGATATAATCTAACCTCTTTAGATTATATACTTGAAACTATTTATCCTATATACTTAAAAGTAAAACAGAAATACTAAATATATCATAATAACTATTAACAAACTTATTAAATATAATAAAACATATATAGCTATATAAGCTATAGAAATTAGGCCTCAGGCTATACTCCAAAAAGATATTTCAAGAGTTTAAAATACCCGCATATACCGCATTTCAGTAGTAACAATACAAACTATTTTACTTCCTCACATACCCTCCATATAGTACCTAGAAACCCCTTCAAGTAACCTCCTCAATTTCTCACAGTTATAAACCTAGCTTTTAGTATTTTCAAACACCTAAACCCCTCTTTTATCAAAATCAAACAATCTATAATAACTTTAACAACCTTCATTTACCGAAATTCAAACCAGCCTATATATATAAAAACTTCTATTCAATCCTCCCTTCAAATATATATACAGTACTACACATCTTAAAACGCCCTTATACATCTCTTTCAATATCAATACTATCAACTTCTCAAGAATACTCTTATAACACCCTTACCGCATTATTAGGCTAATTATTTCTCCCTCTTTTAATTTTATTCTACTCTTTACTTCTCCACCCTACTTATACTTAAATTAACTACTATTTAAAACAGTATTCTTTTAATTATAATAGACTTAGCCTATAGTAGTTGAAAAATCTGAAAACTTATCTAAATATTACTTTTTAGACATACTAATATTATTCAGTATATCTAAAGGGGTAGAGAAAGCCTAAGAATTTATTCAAAATGACCTAGTTTAATTAAACTATAGAGTAAAATTAATATTTTAGATAATATCATTTAGGCTATACGCCTAAAGCAGTAAAAATCCAACCTTAAAAGAAGCTAATCCTGATAACCTGGGAAAAATTAAAAGTCTAACTTTTTATAATAATTTTAATAAGTATTTAATACTCTAATACTTAAATATATACTTTCTAAGCTATCATAAAAACAAGCTTCACACGTTATATAAATTACTTAATAACTAGGCTTTAGCTTTTATTAAAACTAAATACCTAGAGTAACGCCCCTATTACTACTAATAAGACGGAATATATAAGGTATAAGGGTTATAGCAAGTAAGAAGTACTCCAAAAAAGAAAGTAAATCCTACAATCTCATTCAGCTTAATAACTACGCTCTACATAACACATTCTTAATAAGTATACTCTTAAGCCTATATATTAATCTCAAGTAGCTATACGTCTCCAAAATAAAATAAGAAGGTAGTAGTACCTTATAGAATACTAGAGATACTTCTAAAACTATATTTAGAATCCCCCTACTTTTTAGAATATTAAAAAAAGTAAGAGAAACTATTTTCAGATAGTAAAAACTATTTAGGATTATTTACTTCTATAAACTAAAAAGCCCTATTACCCTTACTTTATAGCTTAAGAACCTTATTACCCTTACCTAAGAATAATTATTTAAATACTTTAAATACATTTAATATATTCAAACACTTTTTTATATTTAGAAACAACTAGGAATAACTTCCTCTAGCTATTAACTATATCTAACACCTAGGGGGCTATATAATAAAATATATATAGCTATATAGGCTATAGAAATTAGGCTTCAGGCTATACTCCAAAAGGACATTTCAAGGGTTTAAAAACCCTGCATATACCGTATTTTAGTAGTAACAATACAAGCTATTTTACTTCCTCATATACCCTTCATATGGTGCCTAGAAGCCCCTTTGGGTAGCCTCCTCGATTTCTCATATTAAAATATATATAAGAAATATAAAATATACAAACAAACTACTTTACAAACTCTAACCTAAAACCCTCTACCTAGTAACATTTCTCTATAATTAAATATAAATATACCTCCTAAACTAGCAAGCGTTATACTAGGAACTTCATAAAACTACATAAAAAATATTATTATAAAACTAGATTTAACTTATTTCTACACTTATAACTACAAGTATTTTATTTTTACTATATAAAACTTAAATATAACTAATTAATATATTTTAAGGGGTATAATTTGATTAGCTTTTTAGTTAACTATGTTTGAACTAACTAATATTAACTATAAGACTTACTTCAAAATAAATCTATAATAACTTATACTACTATTATCAATAAAACTCTTTTTAAATAAGGATTTAATTCCTAAATAAGATAACTTTAAAAAGTTTAATTCTAATAAAGTTTCTCACTAATTATAAAACTAAATAACTATAATAGAACTATTTAAAAGCAACTAAACTCTTGATTTTAATCTTAATAAAAGGGCTAATAAAGTAATTTATATTAAAATTGAAAGGAGGGACTAATAGCTTACTTTCTACTACAACTATTGGTAGATATATTACTTCTTAAAGTATAACTTCAGCCCTCCTACTCCTACTAACCACTATAGCTAGTTTCTAGTTAATCTGAAGCTAAACCCTATATAACTATAACTAGTATTATAATAAGCCTAAGCCTAAGGCCTCTTTTACTATGTAAGCAGTACGCATATATAAACTATAGGCCTATATCTATAGTATTCGTCTTCTAAATAGTAGTATGAGATATATAATTTACATACTATTCTACCCTTTAGATTTCAAAATATTGCTTTTGTAATTGAGGTGTTTTTTATACTATAGATCTGCGAATATAGCGCCCTTTATTTAATATATTTTTCTAGATTTTTCCCCCTATTTTCTATTACTATAGGATTGGGTTTAGGGGAGGTTATTTTATTTATTTATTTTAGTTGTTCTAGCCTAAGCGGCTGGCGCCCATTTCAGTATACTTATCTTATATCAACCTTTTTAATAATAAATAATTGATAACTCCTTCTATAATAACCTTATACCCTTATGTCTTTATAGCTATATATAATTTAAATATCTTAAAATGTTTAATTACTACTAACTATAAGTATTCTATTTAAATATTTATTATAACTTTAATATCTATAATTTTAATATCTCCTAAATTGAACCCTACCTACCCCTAAGATAAGACTTGATATTACTAATATAAAAGCTCTCTATTATTAATATAAACCAACTTATAATCTCTATATAAGTATAATAAGATTTAACTTACTCTTATTAATAAATAATCTTAATATATTAAATATAGTTAATATATAAATAATACTTATATAGAAATAGATACTTCTAATATAATTAGATAATTTTTAAAACCCTTATAATTATATTATTATAATACTCTAAAATATCTAATAACTAGTATTGTAATAAGATATTAATATTAGAATATTACCTAATTAATACTTAATCTCTAATATTACTAACTTAATATAATAACTTATAAGATAATTAGACAATTTCCTTCTAAATATTTATAAACTACCTATTAATTATAATATTTAGAATAGCTTTATTAAAACCTAATCTAAGATATTAATAATCTTATTTATAATAATTATAGCTAAATATCTTTATATTTACTCTATAATACTCTTTTTATAAATAGCTATATAGATTTTAAAGAAATTTTATTTTTATTATAAAGATATAGATATAGAAGAATAATAGATTATAAAACGCCTAACTCGTATAAATATTCTATTTTATTCTATCTTTAAGAAGTTTATAAAGGTGTTTAACTTTATAACCTTAGTAGTTACTTTTAGCTATATATATCAAATCCTAATTTTAATAAAACTCTCCTTATATAGATTATTATTACAAAGTCTTCTATTACTATAAAGTTAAATATTAGAGCTAGGAGTATAATTATCTATAATAATAAGTAATTTTATTACTATTTTAACTAGTTATAAGCTAGTATTAGTATAAATACTATTATTAGGTAAAGTTTATAGTTAAATCTTTATATAAAGTATAGAACTTAGAAACTATTCTAAATACAAAGCAAAAGTAATTAAATATTAAAATAGAAGTAGTTATAATAGTTTAAAATCTTATACTTATATAATAGCTATCCCTAAACCTTATAAAGTACTTTTTAAAGTTATAAAATGCACATTAATAATCTTTCTAAAATTACTAATTATATTCTTCTATAATCCTATTTATATAGGAAAGACTATAGAGAAACAAAAAGCTTAAATATCTTTAGAAAAGGTTAAATGAAAGAAATAGATAAAATACTATATTAGAATAAATAAGGAATCTTTATTCAAAACTACTATTCTTAATTGATACTTCATAATTATCTTAAAATGTTTTATAATATTCTTATTTATAATTATAAAATATGTGAGGGAATAGCTAAAGGCCTGGTGAGAAATAGTATAATAGTAAAAAGTATTAGGAATAATATACATAAGAAATAGAGTTTGTACTAATTAAACTATTAGTTTATCTAGAGGGTAATGCATACTATATACAATCTTACCATATAGGTATAAAGTAGTATCCTAGTTATTTATCATTATTATTCCTATATTATATAATATGTAGTGTTATATAAAGCTCTAGATCTATAGTATAATAATTAGTTACTAATTACTATATATTTACTTATAGTCAGTATTAAGTATCTAGTACTTATTACTAATAGATTATAGAAGGCATATTATTCTATATTAAGTAGTATTTATAATTACTACATATTTTATAATATAATATAACTAATACTAATAACTTTTCTTTTTACTATATATTTCAATATCTATCTATTTATTTATAAAATAATACTTTTAGCAATCTATACTCTTTTATTTTAATAACACTTAAATATTTATTTATCTATCTTATTTAAAGTATCTAAATTGCTATTTAAATAATCATATAGTTTAAATCAATAAATCTCTTAAGAGTATAGTTTAGTATATCTTTTGTAAAGGTATTGATAATATTATTATGTCTATTAATCTACTATATTTTATAGAGTTTATAGTATTTATATAACTATTTTAATATTATAATATTAATTGTAAGGTATTTCTCTTGAGTAATATCAACTTTTATAAAGTATTTATAGAATGAGTATAAATTAATATATATAATAATTAGAATTTGAAGGAGGTTTTAATATTGGAAGATTTTCTTAAGTAATATAATTATAATATAAGTGAAGTTTATATTAATCATTATAATAGAAATTTCTAAAATAAATATATTCCCAATGATTCTTATGATTTCTATAGAAGGATAATATATAAAGTTATTATAGAAGTTAAATTAAATATTATTAATAGTAATCTTTTAGTTTGGAATTATTATAAATTTTAACTGAAATTAGAAG
>AMCV02000012.1:177580-188367 GCA_000350065.2 Colletotrichum orbiculare MAFF 240422
GATTAACTATTTATTAAGATATATTAAATTAGGAATACCTAGTAATTAAGAAGTTAGTTATATTTCAATTAAATAAGATATCTTAAAAAATAATATCTAAATAATAACTTTTAAATATAAATCTAGATATAAAAACAATAATACTACTTTTCTTAATATTTCTACTATTAAAAGTATTATTTTGAATAATAGTATAAAGTGCTATTCAATCTTAAAAGACTTTTATAATTTTATTTCTATTGAAAGTAATAAGAGTTTTATTAAAAGACAAAGTTAAAAATTATATAGAAGAAGTAGTAGTTTTATTTCTAAAGTTATAATATATTGAGTATTATATAATAATATTATTAGGTTTATTATCTTAAGGGAAATTCTTAAGGTTATTATTTAAACTATTAATATTTTTATAATTCATAAGAGAAGTTTAATATATTATTATAGAGTATACTTTGGAGTTATTATTCTTTTTATTTTAATTAAATAAAATATGTTTCTCTCTAAGGATATATCTTATAAATCAGTAATTTGTTTTATTATATATATATAGTACTTCTTATTTAAAAAGCTATATATAGCTATTAGAAAAAAGTAAGTTTTTTCTAATATAGATCTATGAGTATTATAAAGTAGTATAAATAGAATATTAGCTATTGTATAGTATAATATTTTAAAAGTATTCTTAAGGGGAGTTATATATATAGTCAAGTTGGAATTAATTATTAATTTATTTCTAATTATTATTTTTACTATTTTAAATATATTATGATTTTTAGATTGATATAATATTGTTTATAGTTAATTTGTATTAGTTATAGAGATTTTGGGAAGTTATTATAAGGCTAAAGAAGGCTAATTAGTGTTTAGATATATTATAATATATATTTATAAATTAGGAGTAGAATGTTATATTTATATAGAAGTTCAGTAGGAAAGCTTTCTAGATATATATTAGTTCAAATATAAGGGTTTTAAAAGCTTCTTTTTTATTCCTTTTAGAATTTTTAGTTATAATATTTTAAAAAGTAGTATTCTATTAGTTAGAAAGGTATAGTTATATATATTTATTATTTTCAAAATAGTTTTTCTATAGTAAGCTATACATTTGAACTATAGGTTGAAGTTAGAGTTATTCAAGTATTTAAAATAATACTTAAGAGCTTAATCTTTTAGTATAATTAAAAGTATATTAATCTATATATAATATAAGACCCTATTTGACGTAGTAGTTTAACGTCTAGCTGGCTTTTACTATTTTATAGTAAGAGTAGTAGGTTTGAATCCTACAGCGGGTAACTATAACTAGTATTTCTACTAGTTATATAAACTAAGTATAATGACTACTACTAGTTATTAGCTCTTATTAATAACTAGAAATAACTAGTAACTATTAATAATTAGTAATAAATATTACTAATTAGCTAATATTAGTATTATATAACTAACTATAATCCTCTAAAAAGTAATTATAATAGATATAGGTATATATATACCTTCTATTTATTAGCTATTATATTAACTAACTATATTTACTACTTAAAGGTTTCTTCTATTTAAATAATTCCTTAGGACTAGTAGTATCTAGAGGGTAAATAAAATAAGAGCTAACTACTAAGTATAGCTTCTTTTAAAAAGTCCCAAGAGGCATATAACTTTAAATAGATCAAAAACCTTTAATATAACTAAATATAATATAGGATTTTAAGCTTAAAGTTATAATTATAAATCATATAGAATTTTATTCTAAATATACTATATAGGTTTCTATTATACTCTATATTTTTATTAGCTAGTTCTATAAGGTTTATAGTATATTTAGTTGAAGTATTATAAAAAAAGTAGTAGAAGTAAATTGTAAGGGATATTTATAATTTTTAAATTAATTTTAACTCTAGTTTTGATAGTCCTCTTAGTATTAGGAAGGTCTTAAGATAGTTGAATAGGGGGTTAGTAAGACTAACTACTATATTAGAGGCTTCGTATCCTATACTATAAGTATATAGGTTATTTAAATTAATTATAAGTATTTCTTTTCAATTTCTTATTATAAGGGTATTATTAGTATTATATGTTTAATTTTAATTTAAGTATTATAGGGGGATAGTATAAAGTCTAATTCTTCTAAAATAAAGTTATCAATTTACTTAGAATGTTTTTTAAAGTTACTTTTAAAATTAATATAATATTTTAGAATCTCTTTAAGCTTCTTATAAGTCTATAAAGTGAGTTCTTATTATTAGGATAGTTAGTATAGGATTATAAAGATTTAATTACTATTTATATTAATTTTAATATTATAAGTTATAAGGTAGTATCTAAAATAATATATTATAGAGATACTAATAAATCATTATATCACTATAAGTTAATCCTTAAAATTACTTTTAAATATCTAAAAGAGTTTTGAACTATAGAGTTTTATATAGATATAAAAAGCTATTTAGTAGGTTAAATAAGTAGACATTCTTATAGAGCTTTTATCTATAATGTTTTTATAGTTAAAATTGGGGATTCAACTAAAGAATATTAAGTTAAGGTATTAATAGAACTTTATAGGTATAAGGATATTCAAAAGTATTATTATTGTAAGTATAGGAGAATTTAGAAGAAGTATTTCACCTATAGGGGTTAATTTAAATATTATTACAAAAATTAATAGGGTATTAGAAGAGTTTTCAAGGGGTTATATAGGTTTCTTAAGGGGTTAAGGTTAAAGATATTATAAATTTCTAATACTAAAGCTTTTGTAATAACTTAAAGAGAGTTATTATATTTCCTAAATATATTTTAATAAGTAATTGTTATAAGTATATATTAACTATTTAATAGTATTATAAGGAGTCTTTTGGTTTAAAATTAAATTAAATGTAGTTATTAGTATTTTAATAGTAGTTATTTATAAGGGGTTAGTATATAATTTACAAGTTCCTAGTTATTATAGAATACTATAGAAGACTCGAGATTCCGATAGATTTTTGTAGGAATTTCCCAATAGAAATTACGAGGATTATTAGGGCGTACTAGTAGCCCCCAGCTGGGCTACTACTTAGTTATCTATAAGAGGGGTATTTAGGCTATAATAGCGGGGATCCTAGGCGTAAGGGGTTAGATTCAAATGTATTAATAACTCTATATTTATATTTACCCCCTATATAGATCTATTACTTAATTACTAAATCTATCTCTAATATATTTAAATCTCTACCTATTTTTAGAAGTTCTAACTAATAGGTTATATACGGGGGTACTAGTATAATAGCAGTAGCAGTTCAGGCTTTTAAATATATAGTATTAATAAGATTATTACATGAGAGGTATTAGTATAATAGATAATAATATTTCAATATATATAGTACCAACTAAGCTACTCCAGGAGGCTACTACTAGAAGCTATTAATATCAAGGCTATAAAAAAACTAAAAGCTTATAGGAGGAGTACTAGTATACATATAGATATAGAGATTTTAGATATGTAGTATGATAAGACTACTATAAGAGACTACTTATTAAAACTATTATAAAAGACAACTATAATAATACTTAGGCGGAATTAATACAGTAGAAGTAAAGATTTTAATATATATAGTATTAATAAGGCTACTATAAGAAACTATAGTATCAAGGCTATCAATAAAAACATACTAAAGGGGCCCTAATATAGCTCTAGTATGGTAAATAACGAGGTTTCAATATATGTAGTATTAATAAGGTTATCACAAAAGAGGCACCAGTACGGTAGACATAAAGTTCCAATATACATAGTTCCCATATAGTAATATTAATAATGTTATTACAAGAGAGGTATTAGTATAGCACTAGTACAATAAATACCAAGATTTCAATATAGGCGATACCTATATAACTATAGTAATAAGTCTACTATAAGAAGCTATAGTATTAAGGTTATTACAAAAGGGATACTAATATAATACTAGTATAGCAGACAACAAGAGTTTGGTATACATAGTACCTATATACCCTTAATAAAGTTACTATAAGAAGCTATCTATGAAGGCTATCACAACAGAGGCATACTAAAAAGACACCAGCGCGACAGGTAGTACTAATATAGTAAACAATAAGATTTTAAAATATAGAGTATTAATAAGGCTACTATAAGAAGTAATAATATAAACTACCTATCTATCAAAGCTACTACTGATAAATATAGAGATTTCAGTATATATAGCTTCTATAAGGCTATAGTAATAAGGCTAGTAGAGGGATATTAGGTAAGTAGAAGTTTCTTAAAGCTTTGAGGTTTTTAAAATAGCTGCTTCAGGGTAGTTACTCAAGCAATATAAGGATATTAAGAGTATATATTATATAGCTATATATAGTAATAATAATAAGAAGGTTACTATAGGGGTACCAGTAGGTACTTCTAGTAGTATTACTAGTAATTAGTAATACTAAGAAGTATGAGGAAGCCTTACTTATCCTAGTAGTAGTAGAAGGAGCCTTCTATTACTTATAAGAATATTACTATAAAAGTATAAAAAACTAGGGGGTCAACTAGAGGCTAGTACTCTAAGCCTAATTATAACTTAGAACTCTTTATTAGAATAGATAGATATATAGATAAATCGATAGTTAAGTTATTACTATAGATAACCGTGAAATCAGGAGAAACGTAATATAATAAAAGTGGTTTTCTCAATATGAGGACTTATTTAAAATACTTATAATAATAATAGTTAAATAGAGGGAGAAATAGTAATTTGAATGATAGTATGATTAACTATTTCTAACTATTATTTATAGAGATATTGAGGTTATTATATAGAGGGTTCATTTTAGAGTTCTAGTTATACTACTAGAGTTCTAGCTGTAGCTATAATATATAAGCTACTATAGCTATAGTATATAGGGTGTTATAACTATAGTATATATACCTTAGTATAATATATAGACTATTATAACTATAATATATAATACGCTATAATTATAATATATAGGCTAATATATAGTATATACTATAGTGTAGCTATAGTATATTAGCTACTATAGCTATAATATATAAAATACTATAACTATAGCATATATAGTTTGAACTACTTCTAATATCCTATAAAAGAATAAACTTCTATACTTTTACCTCATTTACTTAAGAACCACTAGGGGTAAAAAGGTAAAATAAATATATATTTATAAAGTGATTTTTATATAATTTATTCATATAGACATATTGTATAACTTCTTATTACTTCTATTAGAATAATAGAAATAGAAGTTCTTTATATATTAGAATAAATTTAATATTCTTTTATAAGGTATATTTGGTAAGTTTATAGCTTATTTATATAGAAACTTGTAAAACTTAATCAAAAGTAAAAAGAGAAAAATTATATAAAACTATAGAATTTAAAATTATAGAAAGTAAAAAAAGAAAGACTTTTAAGATATCTTTTCTTGAAATTTAGATACAATCCGCTTAAATTTTACTAAGCTTAAAGGTTTAATTAGAATATTAGCTATATTATCTTCTATATTTATATAATATATAAAGATATTTTTATTTCTAATAAGATTTCTTATAAAGTAATATTTTATATCTATATATTTTACTTTCTTATAAAATTCAGGATTCTTAGCTAGCTTTTTTATTATTAAATTATTTATAAAGATCTTTAACTTTTCAATTTTAGATAATTCTAATTTTAAATTTAAAGAATTATAATTATAATATAAATAAGTTGCTTTTTTATAGGCGTCTAATAGAACTATATATTCAGCTTTATAAATAGATAAAGTTACTATTTTTTATTTTATAGTAGAATCACTTATAACATTACTATTTCTTCCTAAATAGAAAATATAGAAGGAAGTAGATTTTCTATTATTTAAATCTCTTATTTAATCTGAATTAGTATATTTTATAATACCTTTGATAGAAGATATATTTTTATAGTTATAGGTAAATTTATATTCTTTATTATTATTTAAACAACCTTATATATAGTTAAAAGTTAAAAAAATAATTTTAATCTAAATTATAAGTAAATCAAGAACAGGTTATTATTATAAAAATAATATTAAATTTTATTTTTAAAGTTAAATATAATAAAACTCCTATTTCCTATTGAAACTTGGAAATATCTTCTTTAAAGGCTTTTTCTTTATTCTTTAGTAACTTCAGGTTATTATCTATAGAAGTTTTAAATTTATAAATAATTTCTTTTTTATATTCTTTAGTAATTTTCTTAGTATATTTATTCTAATTAATAGTAATTATTTTTTCTTTTCAGTCTATAGATAAATTATAATTAAAAAAATAGAAAGTTCTTTTAAATTCTAGATTTTAATTTTCTATTTAAAGAATTATATATATAATTAGCTGGTTTTTAATTATTAGTAGCTAGTAATATATTGTTTATATAGTAAGCTAAAATAGCTATATATAGTTTTTTATTTAAAACAAAAACCGCTTTATTATAAGGAAAAATAATAAATCCTATTAAATAAAGAATATTTTTTAGATAATTATATTAAAGCTAAGGGCTTTATTTCAGACTATATAAAACTTTATTCAATAAATAAATAAAAGTATAATATTTATTATTCGTATAAGTATTTATATTTATATTTAGATTAAATTCTAAAGAATTCTTTTTTACATTAAAATAAAATCTAGTTGGTAGATAAATATATATAGGTTTATTGATATTAGTATGAATAAGTACTATAGTAATATTATATTATATTAAAATGTATCCTAAATAAATAGAAAGAATTATTATATATTTCTAACTTTTGGGTCTATAAGTAGTACTAAAAGTTTCTAAATAATTAATATTTAAATATTAACTATAGTCGTAAGCTATCTATCTAGTTTTATATATAGTTTCTTTAGTTATATTATTTATCTTTAATTTATAAACCTATTTACTACTTAGAATATTAATATTTTTGATATTAATAGTAGATAGAAGTATAACTTTCTAACTATTTATAGATTTTATTTATTCTATTTCTTTTATGATAGTTAGAATCTAGTTTTTATATTTAGGGAATTTAAATATTTCAAAAAAGAAGTAGGTTTTTTTATCTTATTAACTAATAAAATATATAAAGTTTAATTATTTTTATTAGTATGTTTATATTATTTTATATAATTATTTAAATTGGGATAGTTTAAAATAGTAAAAAGGGCGCTTTCTTTATAAGTTTTATAGTCTTCTTTAGTTTCTTCTGATATATTAGGTAAATTAATATATATGTTGGATTCCTTCTGAATATTATTTGTTGAACTAGTAATAGGTAACTAGTAAAAAGTCAAGGGGAATTAACAACTCTCAATCATCAAAGAATAAGTTATTTAGAGTAGTATCTAAAAATAGTACTGATATTAATATAAATAGTGATAATAATAGGAAGTTTGGGTTCTATAGGAAGTAGGGAACTTCATAGTAATAATATCTAAATAGAGTTTATTTTTAGAAAGATTAACTTTATGTAATATAGAACTTTTAGCTCTATTACGCTCGGGCTACTGAGTAGTCTATTTACTAAATATTCTAATATTATAATTTACTTAATTTAGAGTATAGTTAATTAAGGTGGTATAACCTTAACTCTAATAGTTGGTTTTCTATAATAAATAGAAGATATAGGGTTATAAGAGTAAAAGAGAATACTTAAGCCTTTAAATACCTAAAATAAATTATTAGGATAAATATAAGTAATAACTAAATAGCTAGAACTCTAATATCCCCCCTTAAGGTATATAAGATAAATGAATCTTTTATAGTTTGAAAATTAGTAAAAACTCTAAAAACTATATAGGAAAAATAGAGAAAAAATCTTTAAAAGATTAAAGTCTGAAAAACCTAAAGCCTAGAAAAGGTTTCAAAAGAAAAAACTTTAAAATAAAGTAAAAAGAATTAGGAAAGATTAGAAAAACCTAAACCTAGTAAAAGGTTAAAAGAAAAGATTAATCCTTAGAAAATAGATTATTAAAACTATTTCTTTTATAAGAGGGCTAAATATTAAAATTATTCTGTAAAATCCTCTTAATAATATTATTAAATTTAACTCAGCCTAAAGGCTTTATTAAAAAATCAGCTATATTATTATTTATATTAATATAATAGAGATTAATCTGATTATTTTAAATAAGATTTCTAATATAATAATAATGAATATTAATATACTTAGCTTTTTTATAGAATTCAATATTTTCAACAAGCTTTTTAGCTGATTAATTATTTATAAAAGTAATTAGCTTATTAATAGCTTTAAATCCTAAAGTTTTATTAATAAAACTATAGTTATTATATAAATAAATAACTTCTTTAGTAATATCTATTAAAGTTATATATTTAGTTTTATAAGTAGATAAAACTACTATTTTTTACTTAGTTAAGCTATAAATTATAATATTATAAAAGTCTAGGCAAAATATATATGCTGAAGTAGACTTTCTATTATTGATATCTCTATCTTAATCTAGGTCTATAAACCCAAATAAATTAAAAGGATTAATATTATTATAGTTATAAATTAAATTGTAATTAGGGTTTTTTTTTAAATAACTTTATATCTTATGAAGAATAATAAAATATTCTTTAGAAAGATTTAAAGAAAATCGAAAGTAAGTAGTAATAGCTAGAGTAATATCTAGCTTAGTTTTTAAAGTTAAATATAATGAAGCTCCTATTTCTTTTTAATATTCTAATATTTCTTCTATAGTAGTATTATCCTTATTTAAAAAGAATTTAGCTTTATTATCTTACAGAATATTAAAATTATAGATATTTCTTTTATTAAACTTAGTAAGACTTTTATTAATATATTTAAACTGATTTATTTCTATACTTTTATTCGTATAGTTAATAATTGAATTATTACCTAAAAAGGTATTAGGTTCTCTTAAATCTTAAATACTTATATCTTTTTTAAAACTACTATAAATATACTCTAAAGTAGTAGAATTATTAGTTCCTAATAGTATATTATTAATATTATATACTAAAATAGCTAAATATTTACTTTTATTAAGAGTAATATTAAGTATAAGTATTCCTTTATTATAAGGAGATACTTTAAGATTAATCTTATATAAAATAGATTTAAAATATAACTACTAAAGCTTAGAGCTCTATTTTAACCTATATAAAGCCTTATTTGATTAAAATAAAAAGCTGATTCTTATAGTTAATACTATAAACTAAACTTTTAAAACCTTTATTATAGATATAGCTAGTAGGTAACTTAATATATATCTTTTTATCTATTTTTATATTAATAAATATAATAGTAATATTATACTGAATGAAAATCTAGTTATAATAAATAAATATAATTAATATATATCTATAACTTTCAGGCTTATGAGTAGTATTAAAGTTGTTTTAAATAATTAATACTGAAGTACTAGTTGAAACCTTGAGCAACCTATCTAGTTTTATATATAGGATTATTAGGATCCTAATTATTAGGTTTTATTTTATAAACCTACCTACCCTTTAATATATTAATATTATGCTTTTTAATAAAAGAAATATTAAGTAGTAGTATAATAATTTAAACTTCTATAGACTTAATAGACTTAACCTTTTTATTCATAGCCTGAATCTAATTATTTTTAAACTAAGAACTTATAGCTTTTAAAAAAGTAGTTAGTTCGTCTAGAATATTAATTAAGAATATATACTTAGTAGTATAAAATTACTATATTTATTATCAAATAAGTTATTATTATAATTATATTAATTATAATTAGTATAAAAAACTAAAGAAGGATAGTTTTTAATTATAAGGAGTATACTCTCTTTATATAAATACTATTTATAGTCTTTTTTAACTTCTAGATTTAAAGAAGGAATCTTTATAGATATAGTAGACTTTTTATTAAAGTTCTTATTACTATCTATAATCCTATTAGGATAAATTATAAAAAAACTACTTAGTTCCTTATTAGGAGAAAGATTTAAATTACTATTACTATTATTAATTTTATTAGGAAGAAGAAAATAACTAGTATTTTTAATAGAATTATAAACTCTACTAAACTTAATAATAACTAGATTCTAAAAAGAATTATTAGAATTAAATTAGTTAGATTTATTTTCTTTATTAAATTGACTAGACTTAGTAGTTATAGTATTATTAAAAATAGATAATTCTTTTTTTATTGAAAACTAAATTAGTTTTCAAGAATATTTATATCTCTAGACTAAATAGTATTATAAATTTAAAAATTTCAAATTAAATAGTTATTATAGTTATAAGTAATTATAATATTTTTTTTTACTTTTAAATTAAACTTCTTAGAGTATTTACTTTTACCTTTATAGTAATAAATATTATTTTACATCTTTATATTACTAATAAAGAATTTCTTCTTATTTTTTAATTTATATAGAATTTTAAATTTAATAGAAGAATAAGGTATTCTATTATAAATATAGATAGAAGCTAAAATAGCTAGCCTTTAAAGATATAAAAATAAATTAGAGTTATAGAGAAAAATTCTAGTTTTATCTACTATAGTTTTTATAACTTTCTTAATTAAATTATTAAGCTTATAAGTATAAAATAATCCCATATTATAAATAATACTATTATTAAGATAAATAATCTTTATTCTATTATTAGAGAACTTAAAGCTACTATTTATATTAACTTTTTTAATTCTCTTATTATTATTATTATTATTAGTTATATTAATAAACTCTTTAAAAGTTAAAATAACTTCTCAAGAACTTTGACTTCTTAATAACTTTCCCTAGATAAATCTACTATATTTATTTATAAATAAGATAAAATATTTATAATAATTATAAGTC